>WEZZ01014405.1:5913-56023 GCA_013400585.1 Chloropsis cyanopogon | reverse complement strand
GAGGGGAGCGGCCGCGCCGCGCTGCCGGAGGGGTGGGGCGGTGCCGCCCCCCCCTTAGAGAGGGGGGCACGTAGGGGAGGGACCCCCGGGGAAGGGGCCCTGAATGGGGGGGAGCCCCTGTCCTGGGGAAGGGGGGGCTGGGCGGCATCGCCCCCCTTTGGGGAAGCATCGCCCCACTTTGGGGAGGCATATCTCCTCCCCACACCCTCTTTGGGGGGGCACACCTCCTCTCAGCCCCTCATTTGGGGGGGTACCTGTCCTCCCCGCACCCTTTAAGGTGGACACCTCCTCCCCATTCCCTTTGGGGGGGCACACCTCCCTCCCAACGGCTTTTGGGGGACACATCTCCTCGGCAGTCCCATGTGGGGGTCACACCTTCTCCTACGCACACCCTGTTGCAGGGGCACATCTCCTTTCCAATCCCGTTTGGGCGGCACACGTCCTCCTCACACCCCTTTGTGGGGGCACACCTCCTCCCTACAACCCCCACTTAGGGGGCACGTCTCTTTTCCGCACCTTTTTGGGGGAGGCAGATCCCCTCAATCCAATTCGAGAGGGGTCACACCTTCTTCCCACCCCCGATTTGGGGAGGGTGCACGCCTTCTCCTCTCTCCCCTTTTGGGGGACACGTCTCCTTAATCCCATTTGGAGGAGCACACCTCCTCCTTCCCGCACCTTTTGCATGGGCACATCTCCCCTGTCCCCATTTGGGGGGGGCACACCTCCTCACCACCCCCCATTTGGGGGACACACCTCCTCCACACCCCCCATTTTGGGGGACACACCTCCTCCACACCCCCCATTTCGTGGGGTACATCATCTCCTCAATCCCATTTGGGGGGGGCACATCACACCCCTCATTTGATGGGGACTCCTCTTTCCCACCCCGCATTTGGGGGTCACGCCCCTCCCTAATCCCATTGAGGGGGGACACCTCCCCACACCCTTCTGGGGGGCTCTCAGCCCTCTCCCCTCCGTGGGCGGCCGCCGCAGCCTCGCCCGCGGCGGGGGGTGTGAGCAGCATTTCCCGCAAATTCCTGCCTGGGATTATTGCCGGGGAGGGATGTGCCGGCGGGGCGAGCCGCGCCGGGAAGGGTTAATGCCACCGGGAAGGGTTAGTGCCACCCGGAGAGTCCCTGGCGGCCCGGGCGGTTCCGGGATGCCTGCGGGAAGTTTACCTGCGGCGCTGCGGATGGGGAGCCTTTGTGTGCGGGGAGCGGGTAACAGGTACCGCCCGGGCCGGGGTTCGGGAGCCGGCCCCGCTAGCCCGGATAATCACCCGCAGGAGCGGGAATGGGAGCTGCTGATGGCTTTCAGGCAATTAGCACATCAAACAAAAACCAGAGCAGCCTTCAGAATGTTTATTGAGAAGTTGAAAGCAGGCTCCTTTGTATTATTACAAATTGTTTGAATAGGATCCTGATTTCCCTTTGTTGAGAGACACGCTTGGAAAAAAAAGAAAAAACCCTCCATTTTCAGCGGAGCAACTTTGGCTGCCGGTTATGTTGGGAGATCTTATTTTCAAATGTGTTTCAACTTCTGGCTTAATTCACAGCGATTGTTAATTGGAGCAGGGTGTGAGGAGTGCAGCAAGTACAACTTTCACTCTCAGTTAAACAGTTCTCTTTTATGTTTAATTTCGGTCTCTTCTACACAGCCCCATCTGGTTCTCAGCTCCAATTTCTCAGCCGTTTCAACTCGGAAAGGCAGATTTTGTAGCCTGACAGTCATTTGCACTTCTCAGGAGAGGGGTAGTAACTGGCAACAGTAGCAGGATTTAAAGGGTAATTACGGAATCGATAACGTGAGGCTGCGGCACAGGCTGGCTCAGGGGATGTGAGCGCTGTGGGAAGCATCCCAGATAAAGCAGGCCTGCAGGCACACTCCAATGTGCGCTCAGGATTTCGGCAGGCTGGCTCCACATAATGCTGCTGCAGCGTTGGAGGGATTGCTGTGCTCGGAGAGAAGCACACCTTGCCTTTCTTCTCAGCCCTTAATGCGACATGAAAGAGCAGCCGGCCCTGGGCCTGGGTTCTTAGCGCAGGAGCGAGGTGGAGCTGCTGTAGATAAGCCTTAAGAACGGGAAAAAATGGCCTGCCAAGAGAACTTGAGAGGAAGGCATCCCAAAGAAATGCTGTAGCAATAATGGCGAAGGAATTAATGAGATGAGTTTGTCCCCGAGCCTTAGGATTGATGTATTGGCTGGCTGAAGGTATTTTGCCATAAAGATTTAAACTGCCTGAAAGAGTGTGTTAAGGCTTATGGTTGAAATTGGAACTGGACTGCAATTTGGGAGGTCAGGCTTTGATGCCTGGTGCTCTGCAGACCTCCTGGGAGAGCTTTTTCCAAAGACAAGGAGGCTGAGATGGAGTCACTTGTGCTTTTTCAGCAAGTATTCACCATGCCGGAAAAAATTCTCGGGTTGGAGATGCAAAGTATTTTTTGAGCATTAATTGTGATCACACTCCTTGCTGCAGTTTGTCAGTGGGAAAATAAGGATGATACTTTCCCTAAACATTTTCCTGGAGCTCAGGAAGCTTTCTCTTTCCCTGCTCATTGTCTAACGTGCCCTTGGTTTGGCTCCAGGTCAACATGTAATATAGGTAATGACAAATAATGCTGCCTCTCCCAGTGGTAATTGGGACTTGCTAGGAAGAGCAAGACACTTATTTTCAAGCCTAAGTGAAGAATGGGATAGGAATTAAAACCAGCCCCTTTTTCTGTGAGCCTCCTGGTTCTGAAGCTGGATTTCAGTAGGCTGAGTTTGGAATCACCGCTGCTGCTCTGGTTTGTGTAACAAACCTGCACAAAAGTTGGGTACCTGGAGGGTTATTCTCTGTCTACAAATGTGGCTCTAAGGTTTCCTTGATTCATCTTGTGTCTGAATCCCATTTGCCTTTTCTCTGTTACATCTGTTTAATTCATTACCTTTCTCCTGGCTGTGAAAACTGCAATACTATGTGGATTTTCACCATTAATTTCATTTGGTTTTTAAGGCACTTAATGGGATTTTTGTGCCTTGAGCCAGACATGGAATACACCTTCTCTGTTACTTAGTGATCAGAGTAGGATTCAGGAGTGCAAATCAGAATAAGGTCAGTTTAATGTTGGACATGGTGCAGGCAGATATGTTAACTTGGTCTTTCAAAGTGAGATAATAAAATATATTTAGAACCATACAGGAAACATAATTTTCTTCTGGTGAGTGATATATTCTAGAGAATATCATAAACCACCAATTCATGATTTGATTTTTCCTGTTTCAAGATGAGTTTTCTGTCAGTGCTGTGAATTCTGTAAGCTGTGAACATCAAGTTCTGTCTCTGACACTTTCTAGAAATAAAGATTCCTCAATTAGGACTTTGCTGACAATTTAACTGATAAGTGAGGCAGAGAAACCGATCCCTCTTTAAGGGCTGCTTTCTCTGCAGTGTTAGTATTGGGAAGCAAATAGGTGTGAAATGGTGCCGGGAGCTGTTTCTGTGGCTGCTCTGCCGCTGGTAGCAGCGGTTTGCAGCCTGAGGCCGATCCCCAGCGGGCTCTGTCGCTTCCCTGGTTTTGTGTTCCCTCTGCTCACGGCCCTGCCTCTGTCCCCGCAGTGCACGGTGCAGGTGAAGCTGGAGCTGGGGCACCGGGCCCAGCTGCGCAAGAAGCCGACCACGGAGGGCTTCACCCACGACTGGATGGTGTTCGTGCGGGGCCCGGAGCAGTGCGACATCCAGCACTTCGTGGAGCGCGTCGTCTTCCGGCTGCACGAGAGCTTCCCAAAACCCAAGCGAGGTCAGAGGGGCTGGGCATGCTTCATCTCTATGAAACAGCATTTTGCAAGTCGAGGTTGCGCTGAACTGTCACTTTTCTGTGAAATATCTCCTTAAAGAGGAGTGAAATGTCCATTGCGTGCACTCCAGCCTTAACCTTTCCCCACTGTGTTTGAGGAAGGTCAGGGAGAATGGGACCTTTCTTCTGCTGAAAGGGCAGGAGGTGAGCTGCTTTCTCCTCTTATTTAAGCATTAGGATGTGCAGGTTCTCAAGACACAAGTGACAGCAGAAGATAATTCATGCTGCACGATGGGAAAGATGGGTTTGATTTGTTAGAATCTGCCAGCAAAAGCTGGAGGCACATGAGAGATGCTCTAATACTGGGCTCAGATGTGTACTGGGTATGGAAAGTTTTGCAGATTCTTGCAATTCTGGTCTCAGGTGCCAGTTCAGGTAGCCTTAACCCAGCAGAAATCAATGCTGCCATGGGGTGATGGTGTCTTTGCTGTACATTCCCCCTGCAAGGCCAGTGCAGTCATTGTGGTTTGGTTGCAGTGTTATTTTTTGACTTTGTTTCTTGACTCTGTAACAAAATGAACCTTGTTCTTGGCATGGGGCAGCAGGAGCTCATGGGGCTGAGGTGGAGGAGCAGGAATTGCCCTTCTCAGGGGCAGTGCAGTTTCCTCTGTGTAGGATTGTGTAACTGAAGCTTTAAGAAATACAATCTGCCCATGAGAATTGTTGTAATGTGCATTTTTGGAAATACTGCACTGGGAGCAGGACACTGAGGATGCCTTAGGACAACCTGTGACATTGGGCATTTGTGGGAGTCCACAGTGGAAAGGAACTGGGAGGTGCTCAGCGTTCTCAAGGTGTGACTCTGGTCTGTGTGTTGATCAAATCTCCTTCAAACTGATCTGTTAAAACTGATGTATGACAAGCAGGTGCAGGACTGAGCTGAAAGCTGATTTATGCAATAAAAATGCAATCTGTGGGTTACAGTTCTTATCTGTTGGTGTAATTAATTTATTAAAAATAACTGTGTTGGGGCAGTATGTAGAATCCTGGAATGGTTTGGACTGGAAGGGCCCTTAAATCCCATCCCATTCCCACCCCCTGCCATGGCAGGGACACCTCCCACTGTCCCAGGCTGCCCCAAGCCCTGTCCAGCCCGGCCTTGGGCACTGCCAGGGATCCAGGGGCAGCCCCAGCTGCTCTGGGCACCCTGTGCCAGGGCCTGCCCACCCTGCCAGGGAACAATTCCTGCCCCATATCCCATCCAGCCCTGCCCTCTGGCAGTATAAAACCCTGGCCTTTGCTCAGTCACTTGCTGTATCATCTGCCTTTACAGGGTGTTTTTTCCCAGTCCCTGGGTTTTCCATTGAGCTTGCTCCTGATGGCAGTGTGCCTTTGACCGAGGCGTGTCTGGGTTGTACCTCAGTACTGTGGCAAATCCTCTCCTGTTCCTGAGATTATTTGCAGGGTTTCCTCAGATGGTGCCCTCTTGGAGCAGATCCTGGTGCTGAAGGTGGGCCCGTGCTGCTGGCAGATTGCTCTGGGAGCCCTTGGAATTTGTCAGAATAGAGTGGCAGAGGAACAAAGGCTGCTTGGCACATAGGCTTAAGATTCCTGCTGCCATATTGGCACTGCTCTTTGGTTTGGGATTTTTCCCTCTAAATGACAGGGTCCTTATATGAAATTCAAGTTAAAGCAAGTCTAGAGGTTTTTGTTATTTCAGTGATGCCCTTTTTTCTCAGTTGCATTTGAAGTGCTGCTTTCCAGCACCTTAATGATGGTAGAAGTGCTTAGAGCTGGGTGGGGATAATACAGCTACATTAAAGGAAAATAATTTGTGTGCTTTTAGGTTTGATGTACTGTTTCCTAATCATATTAATTACTTGGAATTCTTAAGAGAAACTCAAAAGATTTGCACTGAATTCCTCTAATTACCTAATTGACTTTATTTACATATATTGTAGTGCATAAATTATATGCAAGTGCATCCGGTTCCTGAGAGGGAGAATATCTGTGTGGGTCTCATGTTTCTCCTGGCAGCTGCTGTGTGCTGCTACATCACGGCCAAAGAAATGATCCTGGAATCCTTCAAATTGGAATGGATAATAGGAAGGATTCAGGAGCTTGAACCCACTCCAGATAGCGGGACAGGGGGAACTGAGGCAGGGACATGCAGATGAATTTCTGAGAAGCAATTAACTTTTCTAATTGCTGTTTCTGCAGTAAGCAGCTCTGACCTTACCAGCAAACTGGTTCACCTTCCTCCTCGTGTTTCCTTGTGTGTGAAATGAATAGCAGTGCTCACCTGCCCTTCAGGTTTGTTCACCTGTGGGGGAAGCAGCAGCCTGGAGCGTGGCCGTTACCCAACTGTGAGCACTGAGGAGTGCAGGGCAGTGTTTCAAGGAAAAAATAATCATCTGCTTGTGTGTGGTAGTGTTTTGATTCAGAAATATGGGCATCAAAGCAACATTTACCTTTCTGTGCTGTTCCACCCTTTGGGCCTTGGCCCTTCCTTGGCAGGCACTTGGAACTGGCAGTTTGCATTGTTGTGGGGCTGCCCAGAAATGTAATTGTATCTGGGTGCACGAGAGGGGAAGGATCTCACTGAGGCTCGGGCCTGCAGTGTTTTATGTTTCCATTCCCTGGGAGGAGCCAAGAACAGATTTCATGTTCTTAACTAAGCCTGTGGCCACCATCTTATTCTGGGTGGGTTTTTCCACAAAGGTCAGTGTTTTAGCTGTGCCCTGAGTCGTCAGAGGCCCAGTTCTCCTCTTGCAGCTCCTTTTTGGCTCAGATAAAGTTGTGCTGAATTCCAAGTTCACATTTATTTGTTCTCTTTCAGTGTGCAAGGAGCCCCCCTACAAGGTGGAGGAGTCTGGCTACGCTGGCTTCATTATGCCCATTGAAGTGCACTTCAAAAACAAGGTAGAATCTGATTCCTGGTCTTCTAATTGTTTTGAGCTGTGCCAGAGCCTGAAACTGCCTGACAGAAAGACTCTAAATTATGTGACTGGTTTATGTGTGTGTTTTTTATTAGTCTAATAAATAGAATTTAACTGGGAGTGGAAGCTCCTGCCAGACTTCAAAAGAAAGCTTTTGGCAGAAATGGAATTGGACAGAAAGGTGATACCAGGACAGTGGATGGTCCTGGAGATTCTGAGCAGAGATTGTACCACTTGTAGCTTCTTCAGCATGGAGGATATTAAAGCAATTTAAAATATTTGATGTACATATGGAAGTAAATAAACATAAAACACCTATACTATAATATTTGTAAACACTGTGTTGATTGTCAATATATTAACAAATCTGCTTTTGAATTTGCAAGCTTATTAAATTTAACTGTGTAGGTATGAAATCTGCAGAGGCCCAAGACAAACATTTGCATGTGTAGCACAAGTATTTAGAGCTGTTTCAAAGATATCCTTCTTTTAACTCAGTGCTCTTCCAGAAAGAAAACACTAAATATTTTAGTCTTAAGATGCATTGCCAGCAAGTATATGAAAGCTAAAATTTGGATTTATTGCTTGCTTTAAGTCTACCACAGAGGTCACATGCTGTAGGTTATGAAAACAGGGAATTGGGCACTCGTGTTCATATTACCTCAGTTTCAGTTAAATTGTTTTGTTAAACATGAATAATGGATGTTCTGGGTTTGATTACTGCTTAAATAATAAAATAAAAACTAATGTTTTGCTTATGATCCCTAAGAGGGAACTGAGGTAAACTAACCAAAAATGTTGAGCCACATCCCTGTAATCTGTGCTCTGCCAACCCTCAGTGCTCTGAGCACCAGCCCTCACCCCAGGTGTGTTGACAGCAGACCACATGTGACAGCCTCGTTCTATTTAGCTTCCCATCCTCCTTTCCCTGTCCCACAAACATCCGTCTGCTGCTCCCTTCTGTGCCCGCTCCAGCCCAGGGTGCTCTCCTGGCAGTGTCACTTTGTGGATAATCAGCATTTTGGGTTGGGTTCTTGGCCTGCCACATTGCTCCGACCCCACCTTATGGGTTGGAGGAATAAACCAGATAATGGGGCTGAGCCACAGAAGACAGAGTGCCCTCCTAAAGCTGGGAATGTTTTGCCCACAAGTTGTTTTTGGGGTGGGTAGGGCGAGCCAAAAGGCTGGGAACAAGAATGGCAGGCAGGGGCTGTGGGGTGAACATTGTTGATAAAAGCAGCTTTTTTGGCAATCACTGGAAACTACGACTTGAGTGCAACACAAACACCTCAACAGCTTGAAAGTAGTTCTACTTCTGGTGGCTTTTCTGAGATTTTAGATGGGAAGCAGAAAATTCTCCATCTGCACTAAATGTTGGCTTAAGTCATGCTCAAGACCCTTTACAATCCTGACCAAAAAATGTGAACTTCTCCGGGCTGATTCCTTAAAAATGGAACCTCTAGTGCCTGGGAGGGGTGAACTGTGTTTTAGTTCTACCCTCTCCTTTTATTTTCCCTTCCTTTCTTCACCCAGCCCTTCCCCACTCTTCCCTGCAGCTCTCTGATGGTTTCTTTCACAAATCCTCAGATCTCCCTCGTTTCTGTGTCTTTTCATAGGTGCTCACATTGCTGTGACTGCCATCTGCATTCCTGCGTTTTCTTTTCCCTCTGTCCCTCATATTCCCGTGTTCCTCATGGAATATGGAGCTGGCAGCTTTTCTGCCTAGAACTTGCTTTCACACCCACTGGGGTCATCACTCCTCATTGTTTCTCCACGCACGTGACTGCAGAGTTGTTCCCCAGCACTGAGCAGAGAGGTGGCTTTTATAAATAAGGGAAATAGGTGGGCTCTGTTCTCCCTGGAAACAATGGAAGGAGCTGTTAATTTCAGAGAAGGCTCTTTGTTTCTGACATTTTGGTCTTCAGAAACATGACGAATAAATAGGAGAACAGGTTGAGTTGCAGACTTGTTTTCAAATCTACAGATCTTCACTCATTTTTGCCCTGCTTTTTAGCTGCATGTTTTCTGGAGAAGTTCTTTTCCATTTTTAAACTGATTAGCAAATTGCTAATTAAGGAGTTTCAGGCAGCACCTCTCATTATTTAATTGGGGCAAGGGGTGATTGAGGGAAAAGGTGGAAAAGGTTCCATCCTCCAGCACATCATTGGAACAAAGATGTGTTTTCAGATTCAGCCATGAACTAACTTAGGATTGCAGGGAGCTCAGAAGCTGCTGCTGAGGGGGTGAGCAGGGACAGGACCCAGGAAGGGCTGGAGCTGTGCCAGGGCTTGGCATGGAGCTCAGGGAAAGGTTCTTCCCGCCGAGGGTGCTGGGCACTGCCCAGGCTCCCCAGGGAATGCTCCCGGCCCCAAGGCTGCCAGAGCTCCAGGAGCGTTTGGACAGCGCTGCCAGGGATGGCAGGGTGGGGTTGTTGGGGTGTCTGTGCAGGGCTGGACTCGATGATCCCTGAGGGTCCCTTCCAGCTCAGGATATTCTGGGGTTCTATGTGAAGAGTTGGGCTCCTCTGCCCAGTGATGATGACATCTGGGAATTGTAAGAGCTCTGATCGTTTTCGGTAAGTGGAGTTAAAGGAAATGCAAGAGGTAAATACTTCCACAAAAACAGAAATGCCAAGACTGGGATACAGTAAAAATTAAAAAGATAGAGAAAGAGGAAGAGGAGGAATGTCCAAGGTTTAGGATATGGCCTGTGTTCTCCTAAATTAAAGAAGATGGTGTTAAAACACAAAATAAATCAAAGTCTTCATTACCTCAAGACCTTGTTCTCACTCTGGTCTGTGTAAACCTGTTGACACTGGTGGGGATCAGCTGGTGTGTGTGCAGCAGATATTGTGAATTGATTGCAGCATTTGGGACTCATCCTTCAGTAATTCTCTTCAAGTAGCTGGTATGGATTGGTTCTGGGATTGGGGTGAAAAGGCTCTTTGGAGGTGGCTGGCCAGGGGAGCTGGGTGGGTTTTGAGGCCATATGTTCCTCCCAATCTGACACATTGATGTGTGTCCTCAGCTGAAACCAGCCTTGAAGAGGCTTTGGGATTTGTTTATCGATGCATGTTTAGCTTTGTGAAGGTGAGAAGAGAAAGCATTTAAAGAGGGAGTGAGCCAGTCTGTGGAGATTGATCTTTGCCATGGTTGGCTGAAATGGGTTTTTTCCACCGTTTAAGCCTCCTTTCGTAGCCATTTCCTTTCCCTGTTCTGATCTGTTACTGGGATGACAAATCCTGGCTGTCAGAGCCCGTGTGCTCTTTGCTTTGGCTAAAGAAATACCAACCTGTGCTCTAGGAAGGAACAGCTTTATCAGAACTGTTTTAATGAACTTCATCGGGGATTTTTTAAGCAACTTGGCATAAAATTGCCCATTGACTCTTTGTGTTGGAGGACTCCCTTTTTGTTATCTTTGTGCGTGTCTGGAGCAGCAGACTCAGTGCTCTTGGTGCCTTTTTGTCAGATGGGGAATTGGCAGCAGGGTGTGAAAAAGGGGTAAGAGCCTGTTCTTACCCTCTGTGAACACTGCTGGCCTGTGTTTGTCCTTCTTCTGCTGCAATCCAGCTCCTCCATGAGTAGTGCTTTCTCAGCACTGGTATTTGAATTGCAGAATATAAATTGTGAATATTGCAGTGAGCCTGGGCAGCTGGGGGCTCTGAGCAGCCACAGGACTCGTGCTCTCCTTTAACACTGGCAGAGCCTTTGCTGCTGTAACTGATCCTGAAAAACAAATGGCAGGGGCTCAGCAGGTTGATTGATAAAGCTTTTGGAAGTCGAGTTGGCTAATGACAGCAGATCATTTGGACTGGAAATGTTAGTGTGCTATTTTTGTTTTGAAATCCTTTGTGTTCCTGTAACGAGGGCTGCTGTGAGTGGCTTCTGGTGCTCGAATCGATACAAACCCGGTACAACAAATGCGTTGCTGTTTTTCTCTGCTCTTCCCCTTCCCTCTCCCCCTCAATTTCAACAGTCTGGAGGCTTTTATTCATTGTTGTCTCCAAATAAATCTCTTCTAGTGGTACACGTTGTAATCTGGAGGCTGTAATACAGGTCTGGCTTTGCTATTCATTCCCTGTGACATTTTTTGCATCCTAATCAAATTAGATCAATCCTCCCCACAAAGCTAAAGGTCTAGTAGATTTTCATGTTATTCTGATATAAGGCAGATGATACTAATGCAACATGGATAAGATGTTGTATTAAAGTCTCTTTAAAGATGCTACCTCCTAATTTTAGTGCTAGAGATAAAAGCCTTCCAGGATTTACATAATGGATACATGGAACTTGGGCTTTTCCTATTAGTGAGAAGGAGATAAGCAAAGAAAGCAGAGAAATATGTTTGATTTTTCCAGTGAGGTTCAAAAGAAAAATGTGCATATTTTACCCCTTCTGCAATCTTTGTAGAAGTGATGTAGAAAATAACTAGAGAAGTATTGGAAAAGGGAAAAATTATTTGTGTATCAAAGTAGGAACTCAGCGGAGACGTTGTAGGTGGGCTGCACATATGGCAGGGGAGGTGAAACAGGATCAGCTACAACTGGTGTCAGGACTGTGCCATGGGGAAGGGATTGGCCTGGAAACACTCCTGGGCAAGGCTGGGGCAAGGATTGCCTAGGGGAGCACTCCTAGGGAAGGTTGAAGAGCCTGTGATTGCGTGTGACATTTGATTTTACTGAAATTGCCATTTTGGCCAGGCTGTGCACAGGTTTGAGGAGAGGAGGACTAGCTTTAGCCTGTTGGAGTTTGCTCCTTGTTGCTGAAATTTGGGGAAGGAGGAGTGAAACTTGTCCTTTTGTCTGCCCTTTGAGGGAAATGTGTTAGCTCTGTCCTGTACCATCTTCCTTCCCAAACCTGCAGCAATGCCTTTTGTCCTGCTGCTGTTGTGGGGGAATCTTTGCTTTTACCTTTTCCTGTCAGAAATTAGGATGGATTATCAATTCACCCGTTCTTTTATCTGAGCAGGGCCAAACCCTGGGCTGTGTGTGTTGAGTAGCCATTCAGTGTGGCACATCCACAGGCACCTCCAGATGCTGAAAATACGGATATATATTTATATATATATAATTTGCAGTGTGTGGCAAGGCTGTGTTTGCAAAGACAGAAGCTTTATCAGCCATGCCAGCTTCATATCATGTATTTGTAAGAGTTAGTAGATTATTAAGTGCTTGTCTTCGAGTAGTGAGTAGATAAAGAGATGTATTACTAATCTCTATTATTTATACTCATATATTTATTGTACTCATTATATATATATATAAAATAAAAATAAATTAGGAAAACCTGATTTTCAGACAAATAAGCATCTGATGGAGGAAAGTCCTAACTGCTTAACCAAAAGAATCTCCCAAAAGATAAGGGTGATTTGTGGATTCCTGAGTGGAACATAAGGCTGATTATTTCAAAATCTGAATATTGGGCTATTCCCTTTGCAATGGCCTGTCTGGAAGCTGCTCCAGGACCAGTCAGACGGGTTGTTCCAGCCTGGGAAGGGGTTTCATTTCTCCAGACGTTCCGGATAAATGCCTCCGTCAGGCTGGATCTATGGCAGAAGGGAAGTGGTGTTAGATGTTATAGTTATTGAATAACCATGAGCCTGCTTCCTTGGTGTGCTAGATTTTTGTAGATAATTTTGTTTTATGGCTTTCTAAAAGTGATTTATGAGCTTTATGCGCACGCTACCAGTGAAATTCTTTTGATTTGTGTTAAGTGGCAAAGGGCACACCCTGCCTTAAAAACAAGACAAGGAAATTTTAACAAAAGACTTTAAAAAATTCCTTCTCTTACGAAAAGTGCCAAAAGAACTTTAACCCATTACTTCAGAACTCAAAGGAAAAATAAAGCAGCTTCAGAGCTCGTAACAGCGCAGTGGCAGGCGGTGCAGACAGGAAGCAGTAAAAATAAAACCTAATGTACCCAGCTCAGGAGATTGGAGGTGGAATAGGGGATTCACTGGATGAAGGGAAGTTTACAGCAGCTGCAAATAAAAGCCCTGGCTTTGTGGTGCTCACTTGTAGTTTACTTCTCTGGCATCCGGGGATTTAAGGGGCAGATGCAAAGTGAGGTTTTGAGGTGCCTTGCTGAGACATCCCTGCGCCAGCTTAACCCTTTCATGGCCAAATGCACCACTGAGTTTGAATCTGAACAATTCATACCTTCCAGTTAGAAATTGGTGTGATCCATCCTTTTTAAAGCTTTCCTTGGGTGTAGGGCCCTTTAGAAAAGCTTATGGTCTTGGGAGCAGCAAAGTCTTCCCTTGTCAGTTTTTCTCATTGACATCAAGGAGTATCAGAAGGTGGAATTCTCTGAGAGCAAAATTTGGCTTGTGTGTGTAGTTGCTGCTGAAGCAGGAGTACATGAAGGATGTGTAGGATTGTCTGGCCCAAAGTTTGTGGGGTGAGAAGGAGCCTACTCTGAGTTGCAGCTCCCAGCAGCAGGATGTGTGGATCCCAACATGTTACTGAGAAAGGCTTTGAAGTGTGGCACTGTGGGCTCAGCCTGGCTTTCCATTTAAAGTTAGAGGATGGCTAGGTCTGGGTCAATTGAGAGAGATTTTCCTTGGGTTTCTCCCCCCCTTCTTCCCCTTGATGGTTGTTTGGGGGAAGAACCTTTTAGGGAGGACCGGATGGATTAAGCTTTGGAGTGGCCTGAGCTGTAATCATTAGCTGGGCAGTGAGGGCAGTAAAGGAAAGAATGTTTATTTGCAGCTTTTTGCTTTGAGAGTTTTGTGGTGGTTCTTTTAGGAGTGCTGTAATCTCAGCTATTCACTGGGGGGGTGGGGGGCTCCTTATGGCCTGGGGGATACAAAGGAGATTTTAATGATCAGGGCACTCTGCTGGGGCTCATTCCCAGGGCAGTTGTGATCTCTGAGCTGGAGGAATAGCACATTAAAAAACTGCCTTAATTCTACAAAAATTCAACAGACACAGGATAAATATTTTGGTGCTTGTGAAAAAAACACCAAAAAATGGGATAGCCAAGGTGAGAGGGAAAGGGATCTGCTGCCTCTCTCCTGCTTGGAAAGCAAACGGGCAAATGACAAAGCAGAGCTGGTAATGGGATGGCAAAACATCTCCTGACCAAAGCCTGCGATTGCTGATAGAGCCAAGATTATTTACTCTGTTGTAAACCAGGGAAAGCATTTTAGAAGCCATTATTAGGCCACATTTGGATTTCTATTCATCCTTCATTTCAGTTTATTAGGCTTTGAGGGACCCTGTGCAGCTGCTGTTTGAACTGCAGCAAGCGCACACGCAGAGCTCGCTAATGATTCAGTTAATGAGAACGGGCATGGAAAACAGGCAAATGACAGGGCAGTGCATTTTGCAAGGATTTTTCTTTTTCCTCCCATGTATCTGTTTTGGTAAACCCCTTTCAGGAGTGTGTGGGTTCTTCAGGACTTCCCCAAGAGAGGGTCTGAAGACCTGGCATTGGCAGCACGTTAATCTGAGACTCTTCTCTGTGTCTGTTGATGCCTGCCCCTGTTTGCGGTTGAGGATCCAAGACCTCGACTCCTAGATGAGCTCAGGGTACTGATTTTGATGTAAACCAGGTGTAGCTGCCACCCTTTGCATTGTTAGAGGTGTAGTTTGTCCAAGGAATGGCCTCTGGAGCAAACAGCAGGAACCAGGGTGGTCTGAAGCTGTTTCAACCTATTTTCAGCAAATCTAATGGCTGGGGCTGGGAGCCTGCAGCGCTGTTCCCATCCAACAATGCCACTGCAGCAGGAAATGGAGCTGCTGGAAGGGAATTCTGGAAAAGGCTGCTGTGCAGCTGCTCGGTGCTGCGCAGGGAATGAGGCACGTGGGACGCGTTCAGGGAAACGCGCAGGGCACTGCCGGCCTCGCTGGGCTTCCCAGCACAGTCTCTCTTGCCACACTGAATTTCCAGCTTGGAAATGCAAACTGCACGAAACACCAGGCAGCGTCCTGCCGATATTTGTAATACACAAGAAGAGTATTTGCAGTTTTGGGGGTGGGGGCAAAAAAGAGGGGGGTTTCTTCCATTCTGTGCTGCAAACGCAGCAGGTGGAACAGAGGCAGTGAGGCGCAGATGATCCCCCCACCATGCATACAAACTCTGGATTGCTTGGGTGAAAGTGCCCTTGGAAAGTTCAAAAGCCTGGGATATCTTCCATTCAGCCCCTGCAATATGCATATTGAAAAGGATTTTACAAACCAAGCCATCCTTTTCCCATTGCGTTTAATCTTTTCTCGGTGCCCGCGGAGATCCTGGGAGTTCAGAAGTCGTTCCTTCTCTCAAAAAGGATTATGCTTTTCTTAATATTGATACTTAGAGTTGCTTCCCAAAGGAGATAGGATCTGAATTCTGGTGAAAACACTAGTGCATAAAGCTTGTGAATCTGCTTTTCTGGGGAGACTTGAACAGCTTTAAACAGAAAATTTTCAGTCAAAATCTGTGTCCATGCATTGCTTTTACAGTAAGAAGCCTCATGCCTGAGCTCCTGATGAGCAAAGTTAACCTCAAGCACAAATAGTTTAATTTCCAACTCTCTGATCTCATGGTGAAAAACTCCACGAATGCAACACTTGGTGGTTTATTTGGGATTTTCAGGAGTGACTGTTCGGATCCACAGACTTAGTGTGCTTGCCAAGCTTGTTCCAGTTTCCCAAAGCCTTTCTTGTTTTTAGGAGGAGCCCAAGAAGGTTTGTTTCACATATGACCTGTTCCTAAATCTGGAGGGGAACCCGCCTGTGAACCACCTTCGTTGTGAGAAACTGACTTTCAACAACCCCACCAAGGAATTCAGGCGCAAACTCATCAGGGCTGGAGGGGTAAGTGCCCACTTTGGGATCCTAAAGGGAGTGGGCTTGTTTTGCTCTGAGGTTTCTTCAAGCCCAGCAGGCTTCAAGCAGTTTTCTGCATTCATTTAAAAGATGACCCAGCCGGTTTTGACTCGTGGTTGTAGGGCTGTAACACTTGCAGCAGAACAAATCTGTTGTTGGTGTGTGATTGGTGACACTTCATTTGTCAATTTAAATGTGAGCGTTAATATCAAAGCAGAAAACCCCTCTGGGAAGTGGGGTCTGCTGTGGATGTTGCAGTCTGTCAGTCAGGCAGCTGCAGGTACCTGTGACCTTCCTGGTGCTGGGAGCTGGGGCAGGACAGAAAAGCTCAAGGAGAGAGAGGCTTTCAAACCATTCCTTTTTTTTTTTTTTTTTAATTAGCATAATAGTGCTTCCTGGTGAATAAATGACCTCTAAAACTGGCATCAGCTACTTGTGGCTAAGATAATAAAAAAAATAATGAAAAATTGGACAAAATAGAGCGAAAACAGGTGTGTGTGGGGGAAATAGATATTCTCTAGAAGGCCCAGTGAAGTATGGGTTGCTAGAGAGCTGAACCCTTCCATCTGGAAGGTAGTGAGTAGTGATGGACTAAAGGATGATCCTCAAATAACTGCAGGATCTGGGCAAATCAATCCAAGGCACAAAGTGCAAGAAGTTTTTAATGAGCCAGAGGATGTCCAGGCGAGGTTGGACAGGGCTTGGAGCGACCTGGGATAGTGGGAGGTGTCCCTGCCTGTGGCAGGGCATGGAATACGATGAGCTTTAGGGCCCTTTCCAATCCAGTCACTCCTTGATTCCTGTTCCACTGTGTGCCAGTGCTTCCCTGGATTGGGCAGGGAGAGGAAGGTGCTCATTTCAGCCCTAGGATGGCTGCAGCATCATCTGCTCTCTAGGATTTTCACAGTATGGTATTTTAGTCCTTGTGTACTGAGGTGTTTCAGCTGTTAATCACTTTTGATGCCATTTCTCTGGTGGCAATTTTCCACAGAATTATCCTGACAGTGTAGGGAAGGTAAGAGGGGAGTTGTTCCATGGAGCTCGGTGCTTGGTGTTCAGATTTTTTGAAGGGAGAGACACAAGCTCTGTTTTTTTCCTTTTTCCCCTGAAAGAGTGAATTTAGTTTCTCCTAAACCAAGGAAATCTTGCTCATTCCTTCCAGATTTATCTCCCTACCCTTTTTCAGGGGAAGAGCATTTGCAGCAGAACACGCAGTTCTTGTCCAGAGCTTTATTGCCTGCCTGTGCTCAGAATATTGGCATTCCCTTTGGGAAAGACACTCGATATTGCATTGCTGCCTTTCAGTTTTTGTGGGTTTAATATTCTGTATTTGAGGAGTTGCCTTGAAACTGAGCATTCCATAGACAATATCTTTTTATGGCCTTTAAGCAGGCGAAGAAAAAAAAATTGAAAAGATGAATAATAGTGTGTTAATTGAGCAAGTGGCTTAACATAATCATGTGTTAATAGTTAATAGTCCGTGAGCCTTTGCACAGACATCATTTCCCTCCTCTTTATTCCCAGGTAATGGTGATGCCCGAAGGAGCAGAGACTGTTTCAAGGCCAAGTCCCGATTATCCGATGCTGCCCACGATACCTCTCTCTGCCTTCTCTGATCCCAAGAAGACCAAACCCTCCCATGGGTCAAAGGTCAGTGCAGCACATGTTTGGGTCAGCCTGAGGTGAGGGAGTCTTTCAGGCCAGGCTGCTGAGAGCTTGTTCAGCAGCTGTTCCTGGCTGCTGCTAATTCTGAACCTCCTTGTACTCTGCAGTTCAGTAGTTAATGGTCTGGAACTTCCCAGCCTTTAGGAGGCTTTTTTATGATCTGATAGACTTCTCTCCAGGGAAGTTTTGAAAAGAAAATTAAATGTGCAAGACTGGGAATTTTTGGTGAATTGTATCTTCCTTAAAGGCAGATGAAATCCTCTCTGACTGTTGTGGTTGTGTCCTCGATGCTGAGGAAGGATTCTGTGGCTCTCTCACTGTCTGCCGTGCCCAGCTGCACTCAGTCCCTGCACCTCTTGGCAGGAAGGCTGAGTGGAAAGTCAGCCCTTCCTCTGTCCTCAGGGCAGTGCTGGAGAGAACATCAAATACGCTTCACTCGGTCCAACGGGTGCTTTCCAGATTGGATGTTTGTGTCCAGCAGTAGCCAGGTCCTGTGACTTCCAAAGAACCTCAAGTTTTTTGATTTTTTTCCCTTATGTACTGAAGCTATTTTTGTATAATCCTACATGGGAGAAACAATCCCCAAGCAATGTGTTTTGGAGCAGATTACATGCACTTTATCAGCCTGAACAGTCACAGGTATTAACAACAATTCATTTTCCAGTGTAATTCAATTCTGATAGCCGTGTTCTTCAGGGCTCTAAACACTCTGGCACTTCAGTTGTGCCTTCTGATGTTATGAAACAGAGTGAAGATGACTTACCTGTTAGTGGCTGATTGAATTTTGGTCAGGAATTAAGCACTGGCAAACACAGCAGAGAAGTAAAGGGCTCTGCAGTGAGCTCTGGTGAAAATTGCCAGTTGCTAAAGAGACAGCATTCTCCTGCCTCCCTTCCTCCAGGGTGCCCTGAGAGGTGCAGCTGTGTTTGCATTCAGGTTAAACCTGAATTAAACATCTGTAGATGTTTCTAGACCTTTGACAGACCCTGGAAAGGAGCAGAATGTGTTTCATCCTTTCCTAAACGTTGAAGCGCCCACAGGCAGTTTGTGTGCAGCAGCTTGAGGGAAGTGTGGATGTTTACCTGGGCGTGTGGGGTGGATTTGTGCACGGAACAGACGCTGCCATGTGATTTATGAGGATGTGTTTTATCATTCTGTGCAGAGCTGCAGTTTCATACCCAGCTTGCATGTTTCTGTTGCTGAATTTTAGGATGCAAACAAGGAAAGTAGCAAAGCATCCAAGCCACATAAAGTAACCAAGGAGCACAGGGAGAGGCCCAGGAAAGACTCTGAGAGCAAAAACTCCTCCAAAGACCTTGAGAGAGAACAGAACAAGCCTTTGAAGGACTCCTCCAGAAAACCAACTGAGAACAAACTGCCTAAGGAGGAGAAGGCACCTCCAAAAGCTGCTTTCAAGGAACCAAAACTGGCCGTGAAGGAGACCAAACTGGAGAACACCTCTCCAAAGGGGGGGCCGCAGCCGGAGTTAAAGTCTTCCAGCAAGAGGCCCTCCAACGTGGAGTCACCAAAGCCTAGTGCCAAAAAACAAAAAAAGAGTAGCTCCAAAGGGGTGAAGAATATCCTGGGGACATCTCCCAGAACCTCGTCTTCCTCGTATCCAGAGAAGAAACAAACCAAGGAGAAGATGAATGCCAAAGTGGAAAAGGTAAAATCTGAGAGCGAGGCCAAGGAGATCAAAAAGCCTGTGGAAATGGAGGAGTCAAACTCAGAGGATGAAACTTCTTTCAAGTCAGAGGTGAGTAGGGATTTATTCTTTACCAGAGTTTGGAAGGATGATGTTAAATCCCTGCCTGAAAAAGATGTTAAAAATAATCTCTCAGAGAAGATAGAGCAGCAGATTGGTAAATGCTTAGGCTGGGTTGCATCTCAAAATTCTTCTTTGAAACTCCAGTCCATATTAAATGTTCCTCCTGTGTGGTTTAGCTCCTGTTTTATATACAAACTTACTGAGATTTATCTGCAGGCAGTTACCTTAAAGTCAGAGTTTAAGGTTATGGTCCCTCATTCATCCCTTGCGGTGACGTCTGCAGAGCTACAAGAAATGAGAGACACTTTCTGTCTGCTCATAATAGCAATGTTTTAGAATGTGATCTTATTTCAGAAAAGAAGGAAATCATCTCAGTTTTGGTAATGAAAAAAACCTGGTATTAAAATGTAAATAAAGCCCCTCTTCCTGCCGTGGCCTGTAAGAAATGTGCCATTGGCTGAAGCTCAAAATACAACCACATGCCACTAAGTCTAAATAAGTTGTGTTGTGAAACATAAAACAAATTATGTTCTCGTACTACTATTTTTAAAAGCTGTCTAAATATTTTTTTCCTTTTTACAACTGAGAACATTCCTCATCCTCTGTTTTCTAAAAAGTGTTTTCCAAAAGAAGGCAAAAAAATGCAAGAAGAACAGACAAATCCAAAGTCTTACTACTTTTCACTTGTATATTTGTTATAAAGAAGCCATATATCTTGTAATAGGGTTCACAGGATAATGTCATGGGAATTCTGGAACTGGTTCCTCCTGACCACTTTAAGAACTGTTTATTTTATTAAGATTAATTTTCTAGGGACAGTTTGTATTATGATTTAATCAGCACTGTGATACAACAAATACTAATGTGTTTGTCAGGAAGGGGGTTTTTCTGCAGGATTCCCAGTAGAAGAGTTTATTGAGCAAGTGTTAATTCCACTCTGCAGAGGAGTCACATCCCTGGCAGTGTCCAAGGCCAGGCTGGACAGGGCTTGGAGCACCCTGGGACAGTGGAAGGTGTCCCTGGCTATGGCAGGGGTGGCACAAGATGAGCTTTAAAGTCCCTTCCCACCCAGACCATTGTGGGATTTTATGACTTTACTTCCCAGATGGATAAATTTTCACATGAGGCATTAAGAAGAGGCAGTTCCTCTCTTTTTAGCCTTTTACCCAAAGTGCAGCAGTGCTCAGCAAGCCCCACATTTCAGTTCCATATGTACAGCCCTCCCTGCAGACCTGTGGCTGTGGAGGTCCCTGAGTGTCCTTTGTTGTCCCCGAGGTGTCCCCATCCCCTCTGGGTCCCAGCAGTGTGAGCTGATAGTGCAGCCAGGCTGTCCCCGGAGCCACAGCCTGTGGCAGTGGGCTCAGCATCTGCGGCAGCCTGTCCTGCCCCCTGTCCTCGCTGGGGGCTGGCCAGGGGGATCTGGGGACACTCAGTGGGACAGACAGGGAGCCGGGACGGCTGAGGTTCCTGTGGAACCTGGGCCCCAGGGCACGGCTGCACAGGGCAGGCAGCAGCCAGCGCCGGGCTCTGGAGCCCTCGTGCCCCCGGGGGATCTCCCTGCTCCCGGCCCTGCTGCTCGCTGCTCCCGGGTTTCTCTGGCCCAGCTGTGTGCGGGGCCGTGAGGGAGCCACAGCGCTGGAGCCAGGGAGCAGCTGGAGGCGGACCAGGGCCCGGAAACTCTTCAATCAGCTCTGCTGCTGCAGCCAGGGGATTGTGCAACAGCTCCGGGGCTGCAGCTCCGCGGTGGCTGCCAGCTGACATCTCTGCAGGCTGCTGTGGAGAGGAGCAGCGCTGCTGCCATTTGTGCTCCTGGCCTGGGAGCTCGAGGGGGACGCTGCAGAGGGATCAAGGAGTTTCTCCTGCTATTTCAGCTCCTGCTGGAAATTACTTAGCCTTTTTTTCTTTTTGGTTTTAACCTTTTTTTATTTCCTTCCCCCATCAGTTCCCTGAGCTGGCCTCATGCTTGGCTGCCTCAGTGCTGACAAAAGGGAGAGGCAGGGGTGGGAGGCAGCGTCGCTTTTTGCCGCTGTCGGCGTTGCTTTGGTCACATCCCAGTGACAGTCACTGAGCACACAGAGCGTGTCCATCCACATCCTCCTCTGGCTCAAAGAGCTGATGGCCTTAATGGCAAAAGGAGAGATGGGTTATCTCCAGCAACTGCTGCTTAGCTCCTGTTAAATAGTTTTAAGGGAAGACCTGCAGATTACCAGCAATGAGGGATGTAGGATTGGAGCTGTGGGTCAGATGCAAGAGCTGTGCTCTGTTAGCTTGAAAATATTCATAAAATCCCACAATGGTTTGGGTTCGAAGGGGCCTTAAATATCATTCAGTGCCACCCCTGCCATGGCAGGGACACCTTCCACTCTCCCAGGCTGCTCCAGGCCCTGTCCAGCCTGGCCTCGGGCACTGCCAGGGATCCAGGGGCAGCCACAGCTGCTCTGGGCACCTTGTTCTCTCTGCTCTCCACTTCCATGTTGGAATTTCCCTAAACAGCCAGTACTGCTGCAGTGTGCCAGTAGACCTGATACTGGAATTGTTAAATTACTCTCCTTTGCTCTTGAACCCTTCCCAAGGGTTGTAATACCATTTTTTGGCACATTTTCCTCCTTCTTACAGTGAAATAATGAAACTCTTGCCAATATTTGGGTGATGGTGTGGCCAGCAGGACCAGGGCAGGGATTGTCCCTCTGTGCGGGCACTGCCAAGGCCACACCTCCAGTCCTGGGGTCAGTTTTGGGTTCATCATGACAAGAAGAATATTGAGGGGCTGGAGCATGTCCAGGGAAGGGAATGGAGCTGGGAAGGGTCTGGAGCACCAGGAGAGGCTGAGGGAGCTGGGAAGGGGCTCAGCCTGGAGAAAAGGAGGCTCAGAGGGACCTTGTGGCTCTGCACAGCTCCTGACAGGAGGGGACAGCCGAGGGGTCAGGCTCTGCTCCAGGGAACAGGGACGGGAGGAGAGGGAACGGCCTCAGGCTGGGCCAGGGGAGGCTCAGGGTGGACAGCAGCAGGAATTCCTGCATGGAAGGGGTGCTCAGGAATCAAAGGGGCTGCCCAGGGAGGTTTGGAGTGCCCATCCCTGGAGGTGTCCGAGGAAGGCCTGGATGTGCACTCAGTGCTCTGGGCTGGGGACAAGGTGGGCATCGGGCACTGACAGGAGGGATTCTGGGAGGATTTATAAAGAAATGTGATCTTGATGGAAAAAATTCTGCTGCCACTTTCGCTTATCAGCTGCCAAAGCTGCCAGTGTGCCTCTTTGTGCCTGTCTCAAGGTTTCTGTAGTATAAACTCTTCCTGTGTCAGATTATTTATCAATGGCTGTGTGTGATTCTTCCAGCATCAGGATTTGGCAGCAGTAGCAGTAAGTGCATTCCTAGGAACAAAACAGGGAAACTGAAATGCTGATTTCCAGGGAATTACTTTTAAAAAGGCAAGATATTACAGTACTTTGAGAATCTTTAAACTAGAACCCCCCCGAGTACCAAAATCTCCAATTTAAAGGGATTTTAGGAGCTGGCTGGGGCCGAGGGAGTTGCCGTGGCCTCTTCTGCCCTCTGGCGGTTCCCAAGGCTCTTGCAGGCGGTTGCTCTCGGTACCGGGTTTAGGATTAACATTTCCCAGGCTTACCCGAACTGCCCTCCTGGGTGCTGCTGTTACCAGCAGTTCATTTACTCTTCACTCACTCTTACTGCACAGGTTGCTCCTGCTGTTTCTGCCACGTGCTGACACTCAAGTTGGGGTCACAAGGCTTGAGTTGGTCTCTGTTATGTTTTTACAGTTGAGTGGACCAGTACAGTGGACCAATCAAACTGGGGTAGAAACACCTGGGTTTAGGATATAATAATAATTTAGAATTCATTTTGGAGTCATGTGAGCTAATTGTGATAGACATCTCCATGTTTGTGAGGAAAGGGGCAGAGATCTGGGATTGTTCATTGGAGAATTGTTGGGGTGACCTCATGGTGGCCTTCCAGAGCCTGAAGGAGCCTGCAGGAAAGATAAACTGTTTATAAGGGATGGAGGGACAGGACACAGGGAATGGCTTCCACTGCCAGAGGGCAGGGCTGGATGGGATATTGGGAATTAGGAATTGTTCCCTGGGAGGGTGGGCAGGCCCTGGCACAGGTGCCCAGAGCAGCTGGGGCTGCCCCTGGATCCCTGGCAGTGCCCAAGGCCAGGCTGGACAGGGCTTGGAGTGACCTGGGACAGTGGTTTGGATTAAATAATTTTTAAGGTCCTTTCCAACCCAAACCACTCCTTGACTGTGATTCCATGGTCAGTGATCAGTCTGAGCTTCAAGGGAACCTTGGTGGGTACAGTAAATACACTTTTTAAGAGGGTTTGGGTAGTTGTGAGTTCTGTGCTGGTCATCTGTCACACATCAAAGTTAGGGTTTTCATTTAAATGCTTTCAGATGCTCCATATCATCATTTGAGGGGTTTGAAGCTCGTGGTGTGAAGGGGTTTGATGTTGCTCCCAGGAGCTCTGAGCTATATCTTGCCAGACTTCCATAAATGTTGTTTTTATTCACCTCACATTTTGTTTTTTTGTGTAACCCCAAGAACTGCATTCAGTGATGGGTGATGCTGTAGAGTGCTCAGATGTTCCTGCCTCACGGTATTTTGTGCTCTGGTTTTCTGGATTAGAAAGATTAAGATTCTTTTCCTTTTGTTTCCTTTTATGGGGGGTTAAGTCTGTCCAGTCCAGCCCTTCCAACTCCAGCTCCAGCTCCGACTCCAGCTCTGATTCTGATTTCGAGCCATCGCAGAACCACAGTCAAGGTGTGTTGTAAGAATAGTTTGTTAAAACCTTCCTTGTGTAACCTTAAAAGGCTCAAGAGAATTAAATGTGCTTCTCCAGCACTATAATAATACAGTTTCTTGCATGCAGCCATGTGTTGGAGTTGTGATGCTTCAGCAAGAAAAGGCAATAATGTTATAACATCGTGAACAAGTATTTCTCTTCTCTTGGCAGCTAATTTATGACTAGGGAATCCCTCTGGATTTGGTTCTTTCCCTTTTGGCTTTGGTTTCTGCCTCAGTTTATAAATGTGTTGCTGCTGCCTGATCTGTAGAATCACCAGAACAGTTCCCCTCCAATCTCATCTATGTTTTATTAAAAATTATAAATGTGCCATTCATCACTTTGCCAGTGTGTTACAGCTCCTTTCTCAGATCCCTCCACTGATAACCCAGAGAGGGAAACTGGCAGCAGTAAATGTTCCAAGTGCAGCAAATGCTGTGCTGCTCCTGTCCCCGGTGACATTTAAATCAGCCCCACACACAGGAAAACGTCCTTTTGTTCTCATTTGGGAAGGGAGGGGGAGGGTTTGGGAGGGGGGAGCTGTAAAGTTTGTCAGCTCTGCTTCGGCTGCCAGCCCGCCCAGGGTGTCCTTTCCCAGTGACACGGCAGTCAGGGCGAGTCTGGGTGTGATGGGGGGAGCTGAGCTGGCTGTGCCCTGCGGCTGAACTCCCTCTCCTGGCCCAGGCCCCCTGCGCTCCATGGTGGAGGATCTGCAGTCCGAGGAGTCGGATGACGACGACAGCTCCTCGGGGGAGGAGGCAGCAGTCAAAGCAAACCCCGTCAGCCGGGATTCCAGGTGGTAACAAATCCAGAGCGGGGGTTGTGCTGGGATCCTGGGGTGCTCTCCGTTTGGAGGGAGGAATCAGAGGGCCAGGGCTCTCTGTGGGAGGTGTGTGGGGTCACTCAGCACAGGGTGGGGACACAGAGGTGGTGACAGCAGGGCTGGCTGAAGAGCACAAAGAGGAAGGCACTGGGAGGAGCTGAGCTGGCAGGTGTCGGTGACTGAGCCCCTTCAAGCAGTCACCTAACTGTGACCCTCAGGTCTCTGCAGAGCTGCTGCAGTGTGGCACCTCTGATCTGCAGACATGAGGGATCCTTGGGACAGGCACAGCGTGCTGCTCTGGCTGCCTGAGGCTGAGGGCTCAGGAGTCACTCCCTGCCCGCCCTGTGTCAGCTGCTCCACTGCTCTGGACTCTGTGGCAGCTGTTTCCTGCTCCAGGCCCTGGGAAGAGTTGCACGTCACCTTGTTCCCTCAGGAAGTGCTGTTACTGCCCAAACCTGGAGTCTCAGAGAATACTTGAACCCGAATGCTTGGCACAGAGAGCAGCTGCACATTGGAAATGCTGGTGGTGGTTAGCAAAACAAACAAACAAATTCCATTATTGCACCTGTCATCATCAACAAAACAATAGTGGAGGGACTTGGAAGGGTGTTTTCATAGAGCTTTAGGGGATAACCAGTTCAGTTCACCACAGGTAGGATACCTGGCCTATCTGTAGGACGAAAGGAGAATGAGAATAGATAGGAAATCTTAGAGGTTACTCCTGCAGCAACACTAAATGCATTCTTTGCCTGTGGAGGTGTCAGTGAGCCTCTCATGCAGGTACTCTGTAGCACTGGGAGGAATTCCTGAACAGTTGCTGTTTGTGAAATGAAGTGGTGCTTAGTCCTTCTAGGGACTTGTGTGTGCCAGAGTTGAACTGTAATGTGTCACCTAAAGCTCCTGCTCTGGGAATGCAAGGTGACATCAGCTGGGGAAAAACGGGATTCTTGGAATCTCCAGTGACCCATTCTCCCAGCCAGTGCAGGAGTCTGTGATAAAGAGGAGAGTTTCACTCAGCTCTGTGGGGCTCAGCTGGCAGCTGCTGAGCTTGCTGCTGCTGGTGATGCTCATTCTCTGCTGGTGGCTTTTCAGACTGAGCCTCAGTGACAGTGACAGTGACAACAGCGCCGACTCGTGCCCGCCCAGCCGGGAGCCACCTCCGGGGCAGAAGCTGCCCCCAGCAAACAACAAGGTAGGAACTGCCACCTTCCCACAGCCCTGCTTCCACCTCCCCTGCTCCCTGCCTTGGGAATTCTTACTTGCACCAAATTTTCCCTATTCCTGTCCTCAGCAGACCTTTCCAGCCCTCTGGTGTGACACCCCCATATTTCCTGAGCTAATTTTGGTCCTCTTGTTGGTTTCTTATCCCCTCAGGCATCTGGAAGGAAAAGCCCAGAGTCTTGTAACAAGCCAGAGAAGATCCTGAAGAAGGGGACGTATGACAAGGTGTGTCCTGTGGAGAGGGATCTTCCCTGAGTGCCAGGACACAGGGAATGCCAGAGGGCAGGGCTGGATGGGATATTGGGCAGGAATTGTTCCCTGGCAGGGTGGGCAGGCCCTGGCACAGGGTGCCCAGAGCAGCTGGGGCTGCCCCTGGATCCCTGGCAGTGCCCAAGGCCAGGCTGGACAGGGCTTGGAGCAGCCTGGGACAGTGGGAGGTGTCCCTGCCATGGCAGGGGTGGCACTGGATGGGCTTTAAGGTCCCTCCAACCCAGAGCAATCCAGGATTCTGTGATTAAGGAGCTGAGCATCACAGAATGGTTGGGCCTCACTGTGCACAAAACCACCTGAATCAGCCCAGCCTGTTCATTGTTCTGTCTCAGCAGGGTAAAAGCTCGAGTTTAACAAAAAGCAGATGTTGAAAGGACAGACTTTGGAGAGTGACACTGCAGAAATTGTGTACATTAAATAGCTGGAGCCCCAGGTGGTGTTCACAGGCAAAATGGTGAAATTGTTGTATTTGTTTGCCCTTTGTCTGAACCAATGGCCTGGTCACTGCTGCAGTGCTGGGGCACTTCATTAAAAGGCAGTTTCATCTGGCTTTGATCTTATAAATTAAAGATTACTCGATGCTCTGCTTTGCAGGTTTAGTTGGAACCTTTGTTTGTTCAATGAAATTCCCTCCTTCCTTGCCTCCTGGGAGAGCAGAGCAGTGTCCATTCTGTGACTCACTGATTCTGTCAATCCGTTTTGCCGATACAGACCTGTTGCTGGCTGCCAAAAAAACCTAAAATTAAAAAACCAAACCATTCTTACCTAAGAATAATCAATGTGTTGAGCCTGTGAACAATCCTTCATTTCCTCTTGTGGTTTAGGTAAAACTACCTGGGAATACAGTGCACTCCAAGAATCTTTCCTTACCTAAATGCAGATCATAGCTAAGTAGATTGCTGGGGTTTTGGTCACTGAAGCATGTGATATTTTCAGGTAATTTGGAGTTAATTAGGAGAAGCCACTGATGAGGAGCTCACACTGAGGGTCCCCAAGGTGAACTTCGCCTCATTGAGGTCCTTAAAGGTTCTGCCCAGTTCTTGGAGCTGGGTACAGGTGTGGGTGTCATTAAATTTAAAAAAATTGGCCTTCAGAGCACTTGTATTGAAGGGAAGTCCTCAGTGCCCCACACTTGAGAAGGAGGAGTAGCAGTAAAAAAGTTGGGAAAACTTGGGAATGTCTGAAAGGGCCTCAAGTTCTTCTGATCCTCACTGGGGAAGTCCCCTTGGCAGCCTCCAGACACTCCACGTGTCCTGTTTGTGTTGCAGGCCTACACAGATGAGCTGGTGGAGCTCCACAGGCGGCTCATGGCACTACGGGAGCGCAACGTGCTCCAGCAGGTACCGACCCTGTCCCTGCTGTCCCTGGGGATGTGGGAATCCAGGGGCTCAGCCAGGCCCTTCCACAGAGGTTCTGCTTTGCTTTGAAAGCAAAAATATAGAGTAAAAAGTAGAACTAGCTGTCCATGCAATGTTTTGGTTGGAAATGGAACAGGAGTGTGATGTGGGTATCTTCCCTCTGCCATCCTGGTAGCAATCCCAAAGTTGGGATCTCCTGGTCTGACTGTCAGCTTGGTCTGACTGACAGCTTCCTCCTGGGGGGAGGCAGAGGGGCAGGGGCTGAGCTCTGCTCTGGGACAGGGACAGGAGCCCAGGAAGGGCTGGAGCTGTGCCAGGGCTTGGCATGGAGCTCAGGGAAAGGTTCTTCCCGCCGAGGCTGCTGGGCACTGCCCAGGCTCCCCAGGGAATGGTCCCGGCCCCAAGGCTGCCAGAGCCCCAGGAGCGTTTGGACAGCGCTGCCAGGGATGGCAGGGTGGGGTTGTTGGGGTGTCTGTGCAGGGCCAGGGCTGGGCTGTGATCCCTGGGGGTCCCTCCCAGCCCAGGATATTCTGGGATTTATGATTAAAAGGAGACCTGCCCACATCACTGTCCAGACTGAGCCAGGCAGGCGGGAGGAGCTGGTCTGCATTTTTGGGGAGAGGATTCCCTTCCTGTTGTGAGCCCCTCCAAGGGGTGGGAAGGCTGGGTGTGCTCTGTACCCTCTGTGCTGTGCTTACATCCATCCCCATCTCCAGATCGTGAATCTCATTGAGGAAACCGGGCATTTCAACGTCACCAACACAACCTTTGACTTTGACCTCTTCTCCCTGGATGAGACGACCGTCCGCAAGCTGCAGAGCTACCTGGAGGCCGTGGCCACATGACGCTGGGCCTGGGAAGCTGGCTCTGCTCTTCGACCAGAGATCCCCTCCACTGGTACCAGGAAACACCCCATGGAACTAGGCCTTCTGATCCTCCTGCCTCACCCGAAGAAGCACTGCCTTAGAGAACAGCCATGCTCTAGGAATGCTCAGCCAGCTGCACTTTTCTTGTAGGCTTCAAACCAGCGCCCGCCTTGCTGAGCCTGTCCTCCGCCTTTGTGGGCCAGGCCCCGAGCAGAGCAGGCGTGCTGCACTTAGGCTGCACAGCGCGACCTTTTTGGTTTCCCTTCGAGCAACTGTGTTTCAAGAGCACATTTTGCAGGCATCTCTGAGCTCTGAAGAAGCGTGGATGCTGTTCCTTCCCCTGGAGCTCGGGACCAGCCTGTGGAGAGCTCCGGAGCCAGAGCCCTCCTGCTGTGCCCCGTGCCGGGGGGTGACATCGGCTTTGACAGAGCTGGCCGGGACACTGGGGACACAGGAGGCTCCCTGGGCTCCTGCTGGTCTGCTGCAGAGGAGAGGGGCTGCATTCCAGCTGCATTCCAGCTGGGATCACCCTCTGGTTTGGTGACCTGGCTCCTGGTGGGGACAGGACCCTCAGCTCCCTGCAGTGACACTCTGCTCGGTGAGGAGGCCTCTGGAACCTGCTGTCTCCTGCTGGGGTTTGGAGATGTCTTGTTTGTTGATCTGAGCTCCTAAACAAAGTCCCACTCCTTTCAGTCTGCTTTAACTGTAATAGGACTCCAAAACTGTAAGCTGTATATTTTATATATATATATTATATATATGTATGTACTGTATGTATAAGAAGGGCCTAGTTGGGTCTTATGATCTTGAGGGTGTGTTTTTCTGTTTTTTTATGGCTCTGGCAGGGGAAGGCGCTTAATAAGATTTGACTCGTTTGTTTAATGCCTCTTGTGGACAATTTGTAGTGTAAGGAAGCTGGACAGCAACCTCCAGGCATCCCGTGCTCCAGAAGGGGCTCACCCGTCGTCTTTCCATTTGTCAGTGTTTGATAACTTTGCCAAAACATGTGATTGGTTTTGTTCTGTGTTCTCAAAGAGGAATCTCCTTACAGTGGCCCCTATAGTAGTGGCTGTACTTTGGGAAAACCAAAACAAGGGAGAGTGTAAATCTTTGGGCACTCCTGGGGGACGCTGATGTAAAACACAAAGTGGAGCTGGGTTTGTTCCCTGCTCCCTCTCCCGCCGCGCTGCCTGTGCAGGAAACAGAAACACTAATGCAGCCCCTGCCCTGGATTTCTAGTTAAACTAGTACTGACCTCCAAGTGTTGGCCAGGCGGGCGTGGGGAAACCCCAGCACCCTCCTCCAAGCTGTGTTACACTCCTGGTCCCTAAATCCAGTGTTTTCCAGGAATTGCTGGTTTTCCCCAGGGCTGTGGGAAGCTTTGCCAAGCGTGCGTGGGGCACGGGCGGCGCGGGGCCGCGGTGCTGGGGAGCCCCTCTGGCAGGAGGGTTGCACCGCGCCAGGTTTGCTGTCCCTTGTTTTGGGTTCCCCCTTTCTTTATCATGGAAATGTTGCAACTAATCAACTGAAGTGGCAATATGATGATAAGCTTGTTTGAGTTGGGTCATGTTGACCCGATTCCCATTAATTTTGTCCTTGTACCACCTTTCATGTGTCGTGTGTGTGTGTATATATATATATATATATATATATATGGAAGTTCAAGCTCATGCCGGGTGCAAACCCTGTCACGCCAGTGATCTCAGCTGTTTTCTTTCTTGCTGGACGATGCCAGGGCTGGATGGAAATGCCAGGGAAGGTGGAGGGCAGGGAGCAGAGGGGGAGGTGGCAGCAGGACCCCACGCTGGAGGCCGGCGGTCACGGCCCGTGGGTGGGTACTGCGAGCTCCTCGTGTCTCTGTGCCAGGGGCTGTGCCAGGGGGAGGCAGCTCTGTGCCCGCTGGGCACCCTGGGGTGGGGCTGGTGGCACTGTCCCATCTCCAGAGCAGCGGGGCTGGCCGGGCTGAGGCCCAGCTCCCCCGGGATCCTTGCTGCCCTCTCTGCCCAGGTCGCTCCTCCCACAGCTCCGGTCCCAGCACTTCCAGACTGTCACAGCTCCAGAGCTGCCCCTCAAGGGACTGGAGGTGCCACCCCCCTCCTGCCCCTGCTCCTGTCAGCGCCCCGTGGTCACAGCTCCCAGCCAGTCCCAGAACATCCCTGAGCCTGCCTGGAAGCACCGTGGCTGTGGCATCGTCCTGTCCTGGAAGTGACTTTGTTGGTAAGTCTGCTGAGCATTGATAGGGATTTTGTTTGGTTTTTATAAGAAGTATTTTACACATGGATTTTTTTAGACTGTTTATAATCCCCCTGAAACCCGAGGTAGGATTGTTCCCCAGCAATAGTTCCTCTCCATTGTGTGCACATGCTGATTTGTTACTAAAAGGTTTTTGCAAGTACTTAGTTGTTCTACAGAGTTGATGTTTTTTGGGTATGTGGTAGCGTCGGGGAGCACAGGAGGGGTGACTGCAGACAAGGGATGGTCACATTTGGGCCTCAGCTTGTGTCCCCTTGCAGTTCCCTGTGTAGATTCCCTCTAGGCTGGCTGAACGCTGTTCTGAACATGCCGTGTACAGGTTTTTGTGGATAAAGTGTTTGTTCTTGTGTCACTCTTGAGAGCATGGATGGATTATTGTACTCTAGGAAGGAGGGGGCAGTGCTGCTGTGGGCATTGCTTCAGGTCCTCGAGGATTTGTAGTAGCTTGCGTTGTTAAAAAAGGAAGAAAAAAAAAAAAAGAATCCCAAATTGACTTGTAGCCATAATGGTTTTCCAAGGAAAGTGGGCAGGACTCTGTTACTTTCCCGTGTCCCTCGTGGTGGTGCTGCCGGCACAGACAGGTGCTGGGCAGCCCCGGGGCCTCCCCAGCCGGAGTCGTGGTGGAGGTGGGGTCCGGATTCGGCTCCTCCGGCCAGGAGGGGCAGGAGCGTTCCCTGGCCCCTGGGCTGCGGTCTGTGAAGCCTTGAGGCTTTGGTTACTGACATGTACTGTTAAAAATGTAAAAAAGAGAGGAAAGGAAGGCTGGCTGGCAGCAAAGCCCGGCTTTTGGGCGTTTGGGCCACGAGGGAGGGAGGCTGGCTGAGGTCAGGCTGAATCCATGGAAGTGCAATGACTCTGCCACCTGTGGGATCGTGGGCTGCGGTGGGAGCATCAGAACGAGCCAAGCAATTGATGCAACAATCCAGAAGCAGTTTTTTTGTCAGATCTTGGACCGTGTTTGATGGTGAGAGAGGTTTAAACGTCCCTCACGGAGGGGCCTCTCCACGAGCAGAGCCCAGGGTGGCTCCAGCTCCAGTTTTCCATTGGGGATGTGCTGGAGCCGGCTCTGCTGGCAGGAGGCTCCTCCCTGCTCGCCCAGGTGCTCTGGGGCACCTGGGACAGGTGTTAATTAATTAATTAGTGCTCAATGGACCCAAATCGGTGTTGCTTTCCTGGGGCGTGGAATAGCCATCAAAAACTGACAAGATGAGTTTGCACTCCTAAAGAAAAATGTAAGTACTTCAACTTCTAGAGAATTTTTAATTGTATTTCTGCCTAGAGCCGAGGTATTAAATACCTCAGCATCTGAGGATTTTAAAAGTTGTGTTGGGAGAAAGTTCTTCACTCAGCTGGAAGAAATGCAGCTGAGCCAAGACTAACTGCAAGATTAAAAAGAAAAAACACAAAAAAACTCATGTTTGTAATACGTTACAGGATTGTTTGTCCTGAATTTTAAACTTTTTGTTAAATTTGTGGAACTATGGAGGAATTTTCTAGAAAAAGTGAAATAAAGTAAGATGGAAAAGTAAAACGTGGAAGTGTTTTTCTGTTGTTGTTTCTCCAGGGACGGCGCTGTGGCTTTCCCAGAGCCTCCCCTGGGGCACAGGTAACACCACAGACCTGGGAGGGGAAAAGCCAAGGCCCAGGGAATTGTTTCAAGGTGGGGTGGCTGCAATGTCCCTTAAGCCAGCAGAGCTTTGTTCAGGTCAGGGGTCCCTGCCCTTGGAGCAGGGCTGTGCTGGGGCAGCTCCCATGGGATTTGAGGGGTCCCCACTGCTCCCCTGTGACAACGACAGAGCCCTGGCACGGGCAGTGTCCCTCCCCTTCCCTGAGGGAGTGTCCCGGGTCCATGCCCAGGGAGCAGCTCCAGCCCTGGGCATGGCCCAGGCACAGCTCAGCTCTCCCTGCCCGAGGCAAACCCACCCCAGCCCCATCCCAGGAACGAGTGAGAGCTCAGAGACACAAAGAGAGGAGTTTATTACACGTGGACACAGCAATTCCAGCCAGCCCAGCACACTCTGGCAGAGGAGGAGCTGCAGTTCCATTTGTGCATGCCCACCCTTCCAGCGGGCAGTGGGATTTCACTGACCCAAAGCAGAGACAGGTCTGGGTTTAACCCACCCTGAGCCAGCCCTGCTGTGACCCCCCCTGCTCCCAGTGCTCCTCCTTCCCGTGGGAAATGGAGCTGGGAGTGAGAGCTGGGCTGCTCTGCCCTGCCCAGGTGAGGGTTTCTGGTGTGCAGTGAGCCATGCACAGGCACTCCTGCTCCTGCTGGCATGGGACAGCCTGGAATGAGCCCTGCAGAGCCCTTTAGAGGAGCTCCTGGCTGCAGGAGGGGGAGTCTGTGTCCTCCAGTGAATGTACCAGGAAGAACCTTCACAGCTCGGGGCTGGCTGGTCAGACCCTCAGGAGAGCCAGCCTGGGCTGCCAGCACCCTCTCCTCTGCCCAGGCACAGAGCCTCCCCCACCCACCCTCCCCTCTGGAGCTCCCCATTTCAGACACTACAACATTTCTGGATTGTAAAACACAGATTTCACACATTGTACACAGCCTTATAAATAATCCCTGGAGTAAATCACTTCCCAGAATACCAGCCATGGATACAACTTCAACAATACAATTTATGGCTTCATTATAACTCAAAAAGGTAAAACAAACTCAAAATATTGCACAGACAAGCCCAGTTCACGTGAGGTTCCACCTCCACTGCTGTGTGCAGTCACACAGCATTTGTCATCTCAGACATGAATAGTTTGTGGGGAAGGAGATTTAAAATTATATGGATGCCATCAGCATGCAGGGAAACGTGCAGCAGGGAGTGAGGACACTGCTGGAAAATGAAATCTGCCTTTCTCCCTTAGCAGAAAAAGGGCAGCTCCTGATTTGCAGCTCCTGTTTTACATTCATCTCCGGAAAAGAAAACTTTGGTTAGAACGTAACATCTCACGTGATTTAAGGTAAACATTGTATCGCCCTTATAAAAATGGAAATAAAAAATACAACCTTGAGATATTTGGGATATTTCAGCATGGGACACAAGAAACAGGAGAACACGGGCAGGACCAGGCTCACCACACTGCAGGGCAGGACATGGACAGCAAAGCAAGGGGCTGCCTGAAGGCTGAGCTTCTTTATTTCAACAGGATCCAGGGAATCCCTCCTGGGCAGCTGGGAGTGTCCTCGGGAATGGTTTCAGGCCGGGGCTCTATGTCCGGGTTGAGGGCTCCCCCAGGGGGGTTTCGATGTCCGTGTAAAACTGAGCGATCTGCTCCCGGTATTTCTGAGCCACCACCGGCCTCTTCAGCTTCATGGTGGGGCCTGTGGGGAGCAGCACAGCGTTAATGGGGAGGGAAGCACCGGGAGCAGCCCCAGGCCTGGGCTGGAGGGGAGAGGCAGAACACGGGAACAGAGACCAGTTCTAAATTTCTCTTTGGGTTTAATAGAATCTCCCTCCCCTCCCCTGTGGGCTGAGGCAGCACAGCAGCGCCCCAAGGGTGCTGGGCACTGCCCAGGCTCCCCAGGGAATGCTCCCGGCCCCAAGGCTGCCAGAGCTCCAGGAGCGTTTGGACAGCGCTGCCAGGGATGGCAGGGTGGGGTTGTTGGGGTGTCTGTGCAGGGCCAGGGCTGGGCTGTGATCCCTGGGGGTCCCTCCCAGCTCAGGGTGATCCATGACTCTGCAAGAGGCAGCACAGCACAAGGGTCAGTGCTGCTCCACCCAGTGCTGCTGGGCAGAAGTGGGAACTCACCCCAGCTCATCCCACCCCAAACTGCCACAGGGAAAGGCCGCAGTGAGGAAAGGCCAGGGCAGCTCTGTGCACTGGGGGTCGTGGTTGTGTTGATGTTCAGTACCAGGGAAGGGGCACGGGGCAAACCCCACCACTCACCGAGCTCTCCCCCAAAGAGGGAGAAGTCCTTCTCCAGCAGGGCCCACTTCTGGACCTTCTGGGCATTGGACACAGCTCCCTCATTGACAGCAGAGATCCCTTTCTGGATGGCGGCGTAGACGGCCTTGTCTTTGCTGCTGATGATTTCTGAGGCCTTGGTGGCCTTGCTGCCCAGCTTCTGACAGAATTCCAGAGCTTCTGGAGCGAGGTCATCTCCGGGCTCCCCCGTTTCTGCATCCACCACGCACTGCAGCCGGGCCACGACAGGGAGCTGAGCGCTGCTGGGCACCCGAGGCCCTCTGCACCCAGGAGCCTCCAGCCCGGGACGCTGCCCTGGGACGGTTCCTGGTCCCCTCCCCAGCCCAGCCCAGCCCCAGCAGACCCTCAGCTCTCACCCAGCCCCTGGCTGCCAATGGAGACTTGGGACAAAACACAGACAAACCCCCTCGGCTCTCTGCCTGCTCTGGAGCCAGCGGGGTACACAGCTCATCTGCCCAACTCCTCCTCTGCTCTCCAAAGCTAATCACTGTTCTCCAGACCTTTTCTGGAGCACCATTTACTGCCCCACACCGCACAGCAGCAGCCTTGGAAGTCACACACAGCACTCAACCACGACAAGTGCAGCAGGGCCACTCCCAGGGCCTGGCTCAGATCTGCTGGCCTTGGTCTCACTGAGGAGCAATTCCCACTCTGACAGCCAGCACAGGCCACCACAGAGGTGTCCCCGTGGAGTTTAAAATCAGAGTCTCACAAAGAAATAATCCCTGAAGGCTTCTCATCTCCCAGACTGCTCTGGGAGAGACTGAAGCAGGTGAGGAGAGCAGAAGGGTTTCCTTTTCCAGCCTCACTTTTGGGCCTTTTCCTTCTGTTTCTTCCTGCCCTCTGTGGCACAGAAAAAGCTGCCCTGAACAACAGCAGGGCCCGATGGCCTGAGCAAGGGACAACTCTCAGCTGCAGCCAATTGTGCTCTGGGCTCCTGCCTCCACAAGACACTAAAAACTGTAACAACTCCTCCTCCCTGGAATTAATCAGATTCAGCAGCACAGGTGGTGGATCCCCACCCTGCTTGCCATTACCTTTAGTGTCAGGAGCATAGAAAGGAACTTGGCTTTGTCTCCAACCAACATGGCATTGCTGATGATGGGAACAGCACTCTTGACAGCATCCTCGATTGGAACAGGAGGAATGTTCTCACCTCCTGCAGTGATGATGAGCTCTGGAAAACAATCAAATCCTGATTAATGCTTGGAGCTCCTCCCCTTCCCACAACCTGAAATAACTCAACTGCTGCTTCGTGTCTGCTGGATCAAACAGTGAGTCTGTGTCAGCAGAGCTGGAGAAGGCAGCACAGCAGGACTGGGAAAGTCACAGGGTGACCATCCCCAAAAGTGTTCAAAACTGTGGGGATGTGGCTTACTGGTGGCCTTGGGGGTGCTGCACTCAAAGATCTTAAAGGGCTTTTCCAGCCCCAGTGCTGATCCCATGACCCCAGCAGGCCTGGAGAGAGGAGCAGGAGCTGTTCACACAGAGCCAAAGCTGCCCTGGTGCTCCAGGGGTGTTTGCAGTCTGCCAGTGCAGGGTGAGCCCCTTGGCACAGACCCCTGGGCCTCTAGGACTCCTAAGCTGGCACCCAAATCATCAGAAATTGAAGTGAAAAGAGGTTCCTGTGTGCTGCAGAGCAGAGGGGAGCTCCCCTTCCCAACCTCCTGTTCCTTAGAGCTCTCACAGGAGCACCTCTCTCTCTTGGGGCTGAAGGCTTGAGTGGCCTTGGCTTTCTCTGGGGTTGCTCAGACTCTGTCCCAAGAGCCAAATTGCTACGAGGAACTTGCCAACAGTGTTAAGCTGCTGCTTTCCTTGGAGGTCATCCAGCAAAGCTCCTGAAACTGAGGGAGCTGCTGGTAAAACAAGCCCACAAGGCACTAACTGCACTGGTGCTGAAATCAGAGGGCTTCTCCCTCACTCTGCAAGCACACCCTGGCTCCAGAGGCCACCCCTCGCCTCCCACCACAGGGGAGGACACCCTGCAGCCACATTCATGTGGAAACTCCAGGAAGAGAAGGATTTAAATATTCTTCTGTGCAAGTCACAACCACACAGCCAGCAGAGCATCCCCTGTACCAGAGGAGGTTTAAGTTGGATATTGTGAAAAATTTCTTCACTCTTCAGCACTGGAACAGGCTGCCCAGGGCAGTGGTGGAGTCACCATCCCTGGATGGATTTAAAAGATGGGGCAGCTGGGGACATGGGTTAGTGGTGGCCTTGGCAGTGCTGAGGGAACAGCTGGGCTCCATGAGGTCTTTCCCAACATCAACAACTCACTGATTCCCTAGTGCTGCACAACATCAGGGTAAAGTCAGGGGATGTGTTACCTTTAATTCTGCCTGTGATGAAGAGGAATCCATCCTTGTCGTGCTTGCCCAGGTCCCCTGAGTGCAGCCAGCCATCCTCATCGATGGCTTCTTTGGTTTTGTCCTCCATGTTCAGGTAGCCCATGAAGACATGCCTTCCTGAGAAGCAGATCTCCCCAATGCCATCCTTGTCTGGTTTGTGGATCAGGGTGTGGCAGCCCGTCAGCTCCTTCCCACAGCTGAAACAGAGCACAGAGCGAGGTTAAATTTATTTTAAACTGAATTCAAGCAGAAGTTACAGCAGCACCTCTCAAGCTGAAGGGTTTGAACAAAGCCTAGCAGCTCCAGCAAAGAGCTTCAAAGGCATCTGCTCGTGTAAGGGCAGCTGCAGAAGGAGTTGTTTTTGCAGAGATCAGTGCTCACACACCTGCTGGTTTGCACTCATTGTTCTCAACACCTGAGCTTTGAATGAGCAGACTGATGTCCTTGGCAGCAAACTTTCACTGTGCAGACTGAACGAGCCATTCAGAGACACCCTGCACCCTTGAGTCCTTTGCCATTAAATTGAAGGGTAGGTTGGAGTTACCAATTCTTCCTTCGTCCCACCAGCCCCTCACCTCTCCCCCAGCTCCCAGCCTAGGTAAATCCACACCTCCCTGCTGCTGCTGCCCTTGGCAGATCCCTTCACCTGTGACATGGCTCCCCAGTGACCTTTCAGTGGCAGCCAGGCTCTGGGGTGAGCTGCACCAGGAGAGATGGATGTGCCAGAGGCAGAGCCCACCGCTCCCTCTGCTCCCAGGACGGTGCTCACCTGCCGAGCCTGAAGGCGTGAGGTAGGGAGATGGTGTGAGGCCCAGAGCTCTCACTCATCCCATAGAGCTCCAGCACGGGAATGTTCAGGCTCAGGAAGAATTCCAGGGTCTCTCTGGTGATGGGAGCAGCCCCCGCGTAGCACTTGGTGCAGCGGTCCAGCCCGATGGCCTTGCGCACCTTCCTGTACACCAGCTGCCGGGCCAGGCGGAAATTCACCGGCACCTCGGAGCACCTGCACAGCAAAACGGGCACACTTGGACCTCCTGCCCCTTCCTCCTTTTATCTTCATCCTACTTCAGTTCATCCAAGAAAATAATGGATTATTTCCCGCCTCCAGGCATTGCTGCTCCCCCTCGGGTTCAAGTGCCACTGGCCTGTCACACGAGATATAATCCTGGATGGAATATAACCCCTGGGTAGAATAAAATCCCTGATCTGACAGTGAAGTTCTTCTAAAACTCATTAGCATCCCTGAAATGTAGCTCATAATTACCCATTCATCCTCTTCAGGTTGGTCTGCAGCCCCACTCCCTTGGCCCACGATGCCACTTTCCTCCGGAGCGCTGAGGCTTTCATGCCCACAGATTTCATTTTCTCTTCCATTTTCTCCCAGACACGAGGAACTCCCAGAAAAGCAGTTGGCCTCACTTCTCGCAGGGTCTCCACCAAGCTGCCCTGAGAGAAGCAGAATTTAATGCAGTTTTTAGAAGTGATTCACTGCAGACTTCAGGTCAGTACTGGTCATTAGCAAAAACTTGGGAGTCTGCCAACAGTTTTGAGGAATTGTTTGTGTTTGCAGCACCACCGAGAGAAGGGAACTCCTGAGGCATTCCAGTGGGAATTGGGAAAGGAGCAAGGGTCGATGCTTTCAGTGCCAGCACTGACACAAGAATCCTTCACTCAGGACTCAGCTTTAGCTGGGGCCATGGTGCAATGTGGGCAGAGCAAACACAAGGCTGTTGCTCAACCAGTTCTTGATGTGGCACCAGGTGTCAGGTAGGAACTCAGCAGCTCCCAGTTGTGAAGTGCTGAGTCAGCTTCTCCCAGCTTGTGACTGACTCAAAAGGTGAAGGTCAGGCTCCAGTCACATCAACAGGGCAGTTGGTCAGTGGGCAAAGTAAACCCAGTTAGAAGAGCTGACAGAAGCAGGAGGTAATACAGCCTTGTTTCAAGCACCCACCCCAGCTCAAGCAGATGGATGAGTGTAAGTTTATTATCTTATTTTTTTACCTTCAATGCATCTGGTTGGGCAAAGTAAACTTGCACTCCGAAGGCCATGGCTGCCCAAATATCACACATCTGTGCAGCGATGTGGCTGAGGGGCAGGTAGCTGACCACCTCCTCCTGCCTGTCGCGGGCATCGCTCAGCATGATGAAGCGCCCGGCCGCCACCGCCGTCCACGTCAGCTGCAACAGGAACCCACAGGGCTTCAGAGCAGGGACAGCACAGAACACACACAGCACAGCACAGCTGCAGCATCCTGGGATATCAACAGCAGGGCTTGGCTCCTTCAGCTGGAGCAGAGACTGAGGGGAGGCTCCTCGGGGGCTGCAGCTCCTCCCGAGGGGAGGCAGAGGGGCAGGGGCTGAGCTCTGCTCTGGGACAGGGACAGGAGCCCAGGAAGGGCTGGAGCTGTGCCAGGGCTTGGCATGGAGCTCAGGGAAAGGTTCTTCCCCCCAAGGCTGCTGGGCACTGCCCAGGCTCCCTAGGGAATGCTCCCGGCCCCAAGGCTGCCAGAGCTCCAGGAGCGTTTGGGCAGCGCTGCCAGGGATGGCAGGGTGGGGTTGTTGGGGTGTCTGTGCAGGGCCAGGGCTGGGCTGTGATCCCTGGGGGTCCCTCCCAGCTCAGGATGTTCTCCCTCAGCTCCCCCAGGGTGGCAGTTGTCACTCACGTTGTCGTGGCTGAGCATGACGCCCTTGGGCTGCCCCGTGGTGCCCGAGGTGTAGATGAGGGTGCAGCACTGCGTGGCTTTCTGGGACGCGATGATCCCGCGGAGCCGCGAGTCCGGCACGTCCCTGCCCAGCTCCATGAACTCCCTCCACTGCAGAGAACAGAAGAGCTCAGCTCCTTTGAAAGGTGTCACCCACAGGAAAAATGAAACTCTTTGCTACACACAGAGAGAAGGAGGCTGTTCTCCCTGGCCAGACCTCTGGAAGAGGCTGCAAACCCACACTGTCACCCCACGGTGCTTCCTGGCTGACACAGGGAGAAGCAGGGTTAGTGGTGGCCTTGCCCCAGGAGCTTCCCGGCTCTGTAGCAGCTCCCTGGAGTACCTGTGGGGCCCAAGGTGTCTGGCAATGGTCAGCAGGCTCCCAGTCCCCTTACAGCATGGATTATCCAGGCTGCACAACAGCAGGCACCTCCTGCCCACCCCAGCCAGCTCCAGCTCAGGGGGGGTCACAGTCACAGAACCCCCGGCTGGTTTGGCTTGGAAGGGACCTTAAAGACATCTCATTCCAAGGCCCTGCCATGGACAGGGATGTCACCCACCAGATGTTTAAGGCCCCACAGCAGGTGACAGGTACTTGCAGCCATCAGCTGAACACAACCAGCACTTAGAAGCTGTGAAGAAGCCCAGGACTTACCGAGTACAGATTTGGTCTCTTCTCTTTGATCTCCTCCCCATACTGGACAATGCCCTTCAGGTGGGGTAGTCTGTGTTCAATCTGTGTTAAGAAGGGAGATTTGTGAGAAGGAGCAAATGCTGCTTGTCCCTTTCAGGCCTCTGTAACCCTACTTAGCACACTCCTCATATTTGCCACTTTATGTAAAGCCAAGAGAATCCCATCTGTGCTCCTGAAAGAATGGGTTTGCCTCACTAGAAACAGCCATAATTTCAGCTGGGGTGTTGCCAGACAACCTAGAGGATGCTCAGTTGTTAATTTTGGCTTCCTTTATTTTAAGCCCAAGGCTTTTAAGAAGTGAAAGCACCACTTAACCTCTTGTGACACAGCGCCAGTGCCAGCTCACCTGGCTGGAGCAGGGAGCACAGCAAGGAGTTCACCTCTGCTCTGAGACCCAGCACTCCCTCAGGTAATGAGGGCAACAGGTTGCTGTAACCCCCAGCCATTTAAAAAACATAATTACTTCTAAGATTTTCTGCAGCTGTTTATGGTTTTCCACCACTATAACGTTGGCACTGCAGTTCTCTGCTACATAATGACAGGCCTCAGGAGAGTTTGTAGTGTAGATCCCAACAGCAAATCCCCTGGAAAAGGGAAAAAACAAAACAGAAAAGCAAAACAGAGTTAGAGGACAAGCAGAGTTGCTGGCCAAATTCAGACCATTTCAGAGAAAAAACTTTAGGAACAATATCCCATAAAATGATAACAAAGAGGGGAGGGCTTAATTCCAAGAGGAAAGAGTCTGTTCTGGGGCGTGGGAAATGTCAAGAGTGGTGCAAGGGACCAAAATATCTCATGTGGAAGGCAGATATCACAATCCAGCCCTGGGATTCTCTGGCATTTCCCACCATATTTTAATCACTGTGTACATAAGAATGCTTTTGGATTAACCTATTGGTCATCTTATTTTGAGAGAAGCAGCTGGCTAAAAAAAAGTATTTAATTTTTGCCTCATTAATTCATTATGAATAAATAGTTCAGCTTCTATCTACCTTCATTAAACCCAAATATAAGCAATTGGGTTTTGGTTTTTTGTTTTTTTTTGTTTGTTTTACTGGGGTTTTAATCAAAACCTGCTTCTCATGTCAATACTGCAGTCACTCTCTGCCTGCCAAAGCAAAATGCATGGCAAGAAACAAGAGTCTTACCCTGCAAGGATAGCTCCAATGTCAGCAATGAACCACTCAGCAGAATTAAATCCCAGGATGCCCACTCCATGGAAACGCTCCAGCCCCAGCTGTAAACAAGAGATGGCATTACAGCAGCCTGGCTTCTGCTTTGGGCCGAGCCCAGGGCTCGTGTGCAGATCCATGCTGTGAGCACAGCACTGTGTGTTCAGGCTCTTACACTGTGTAATTCCCACTGAAAACCCCCCAGGAGCCAGGATGGAACCAGTGGAAGTTTCACATCCCTGTCCCTCTGTGGGTGGGCAGGAAAACAGGGATTTGCTGCCCCTGGAAAGACTGGCTCACTGGAATTCACTAACAGGAATATAAACCTGTTATGTTATGTTATATTTATATAATATAAACCTGCAATCCAGGGAGTTACCAGTTCCCCTTGGGCTGGGAAGGAGGAGGTGAGAGGTGAAGTCAGACAAGACCTGCTGGGACATTTGGTACAAGTTGGGAATGTCAGATAGCAATACTGGCCAGAGCAACAAGCTCCAGTGGCAGCCACACTTGGCTATGAAATTCCAGCTCTTGGAGTCCCAGTCTTTAACTCCCTCAGCCAGACTCTGGTTTTGTCCCAGAGTGGAAGATCCCACCACAGGAGTAAAACCAGGCTGGCCTTAACTCCAAGAGATAAGTCTTGATCCCAACAGTAAAAACAGGTAGTGTTGGTTTCTGTCTCCAAGTCTCCTAATCCCAGCAGCACAAGCAAAACGCTGGGCCATGTGGGACATTTCAGTCTGGTTTGTAAGCATCCTTTTTTTTCTTAGAAAGATGAACTCTGGAGGGGCAGTGTCCAGGTTTGCCATACACCTCAAACACCTCACTTTACATGTTTCCTTACATGCTTTTTTTCTTGGTTAAATGTGGAAGCAACTGTCAAAATAATGAAATACCAAGATGTCCATAATATGTTCAGGTACTTCCCTGTCACTGCAAGATTCATCTGCACTCAGGGCATTTACAGATTTGAGATAGACTTGCCTACAGCCATTCCAGCACTTAAATGAGTGAACGAACATGAGACTTGACTTTTTACATAGTGGTAGGAAAAGGGAGAACAGTTTTTAATTAAAAGAAGTTTTTTTTTGTTCAGATATAGGGCTGTGAGGGTGGGCAGGCCCTGGCACAGGGTGCCCAGAGCAGCTGTGGCTGCCCCTGGATCCCTGGCAGTGCCCAAGGCCAGGCTGGACAGGGCTTGGAGCAGCCTGGCACAGTGGGAGGTGTCCCTGCCATGGCAGGGTGGCACTGGCTGGGCGCTAAGGTCCCTCCCAACCCAAAGCATTCTCTTTTTAGGATTCTGTGAATATGCACAAAGAGAATTCAGCACACTCTTACCTTCAGAAAGCTTTTGGCTGCTCTCCAGCACTCATCATAGTACATCTTATAGGTCAGCTTTACCCACCGGCCGTCTCTTTTGGATGCCAGGGCGTGGTAGTCGCTGTACTTGCTGACACTCTCCTGCAGGAGCTGGTGCACAGTCCTGGGGGCCTCGCTGCCAGGGCCCTGCTCCTCCATCCTCAGCCTGACCTCTCCATCACGACGCGTCGTCCACACACTGGAGCCAGGAGGGGAGGAGGCTGCTTTGAAAGAAAAGTGTTCAGCATCTTAGATTTAGAAATTTCCTGCTGCCCTAACAGCAACAGAAATACAAGTCTCAAGCATATGAAAGCAACTGCCATTGCACCCCCTCCCACACCCCTTTTTTGACCCTTTCTTTGTTCACAATTTTGCCATGTGACCCCCAGTATTTTAGACTAGAAGCCTCTAGAGCACTTTCAAATTTTGTTAAACATTTCCCTCTTACATCCCCTCTAACCTGCTCTGCTGCCCTAAGGCTCTTGTACTGGTAAGGTGAAAGTTTCCTGCATCTTATGGTCTGCTATTCTAATTTTTTTTTTTCCTTTTAAGGAGGACTGAAAGCAGGACACTGGTACCTGGTAGATGAGCACCAGACACTGACACCGCCTATTTAATCCCTGAAGCACCATGAACTGAGGTGCAATATGACTGTGCAGCTCCCCAAACCAGACATGCATTTTTTGACAAATCCCTCTCTCACTGCAAAAATAATTTCAGGCACCCCACAGTCCCAAACTTCCCTCCACTCACCTTTGGGGCTGTGTGAGTTCACCTGGTATGTCTCCATCTTGGAATCTTCCCCTGGCTCGCTGTTGTGTGGCTCAGCAGTTCTGCAAGGCAAAAGGAATGATCCCTGGGTGAGGACACTGAGGGCTGCCTGCCACAGGCAGGTTTGCTCCATCCCCTAATGTCACTCAGTCCCTGGATGTCAGAGTGATTCCTGAAGCTCTGCAGGTGACTTTATTAATTCACTTCCCTGCATGGCCCCAGCAATGGCACAGGTTCCTCTGAGTCTGCAAGCTCTGCCTGGGCTGGTTTTGAACACAAGTGTTGTCCTAATTGCAGCTTTCATTGCAGACAAGCTGCAGAAGAATGCATAAACATCATCCCCAAACCAGCCATCATTAATTCCTAAAGGCTGCTCCAGGTGCCTGAAACAGAGTCTGCAGCTGGGAGGAGGAGGAGAAGGGGGGCAGGAAGGGACACTTGGATCTGGAACTCATCTCCTGTTTGCAATATGTGAGTCCAGCAACAGGGAGGCCCTGGGGACACTCTGGAGTCACCCCATGGGGAAACCCATGGAGATTTCCTGCAAGAGAGCAGGAAATTGATTCAACAGGAAATCTTGTTCTTAGGTATTCCTATTAGAACCAGTGCTCCCACCAGATGCTTGGGAGGAAACAGAAACAGGCTCATCCTCTGTGCTTCAGCCACGCTCCTCCCAGCGGAGCTGTCCTTTCACTTTCAGCCCTGCAGGAGCTGGTGAAGCACCACCTGCCTGCTTGCAAAACTGCTTTTACTCCATCCCTTTCCAAGCTGGACCACCTCACAGCCCTAATGAGGGGGGTAAGGGACAATCAAGTCTCACTTGAGAGCAGGAGCTGGAAGCCAGAGCCAGTGGGATTTGGGAATCCCACCCTCCAAGCAGGCAGCTGCTGCTTTGTTCCCTGCCCTGGGCACTGCCCTGCCAGGGCCATGGGCAGGGCATTGATGTCTGAGTTTTGGCTGATTTAAGGTCACACTGCAGAGACCCAGACTTTCCATCCTGCCTTGCCCTACCAGGCCCTTTGCCTCAGCCCATCATGCAGGTGTTGTTTCTCCAGGCTGCTGTTTTCCCTTCCCCAGAGCAACACCTGCAGCACCAAGCCCAGGCTCTTCCAGAAGGGCCCTGACATCACAATGACCCCAACAGCTCTGGGGCAGAGAGGAGCCCTGACCCTGCCCACCACAGGCACCTGCACACAGTCAGAGCTCCCCTGGGCCCGCACCAACTCCTCAGCCAAGGCAGGCAGGGCTCCCAGCACGTCCCACCTTCCATTTCCTTTCTACCAGGCCAGAGACAAGACAACGCAGCACAGGCATTGTGTGAGTTTCAGGGTAAGGGGGAAATCTCTTCCCTCTAATCTACATTTATTCTGAATGTCTAGGGAACACTCAACTATGACTGCTTTGGGCATATGAGGAGGTTTAAGGCCCAGGGAAGATGTGACATGGCTGATCACATGTCCTGTTCTAAAGCAGAACTGCTTCTCTGAACTAATCTGCAAGCCAGCAACCAGGGCTAAGTAAATAATTTCTTTATTTCCCCCAAGGGGATGATGAGATGTTCCCATCTCCGTGCTCCCCCCTCATTATGGAGAACATTTTTCAGCACAAATTAATCCTCAGTTGCAATAGTTCTGCACCATTTCTCCACCAGCTTTTATGATCAAAGCATGCAAATGACCCAGTAATATGAGCAGAAAAGCCCCAGCTATTTCCCTCACAGTCAATCAAATCATCTTTTTCTCCCCCTTATGACATGTAGCTCAATGCAGCCCCAAAATATTTAGGTAAAGAGGTTTTAGTCAGCTAGACTCCATTATGCTGTGGTGAGATATAGACCCTAATCTGCTCTTTAGTCTGTAAATCTAAGCAGCCTCTTACCAGCAGGAGTTTGAGATCAATGTAGGTACTGCACATGAGCTGTTCCCTGCAGAGGCAGGGCTCTTCCAAAATCATTTTAATTAATCAAAGTAATCACGGTAGAACACAAACTATACATACAGATCACAACAGGGTAAATAAAATCCTAAATTAGACAAACCTGGGTGAAGAGTTGAGCACCACATCTTCCCGTGCCACCTCACAGCTCCCTTGAAGAGCCGAATTGCAATAAGCCACAGAGACTGGTTCTGCCAGTGCCATCCTCGTGTCTGACTCACACAGCACTGTCCCTGCGAAAACAGGTCTGAAAAATTAAAACACAGCCACACGTCACAGCAAAGCAGCTCCACTGACGTGAGCGAGGCAACCCCAAACGGGCACAGCTCGAGCCTGCTGCATTTGCACGAAATACAGGAAATTCTGACAGTGGGCACTGCAAAACCCCGCAGCACAACAGACACCCACAGCTCCCCAAGAGCACCACAAACAACTTCAATTCCACGCTGCCTTTGCCCCAGTGCTGTCCCAAAAGCTCGGTTTGCAGCCCCCCACCCCTCCAGCCTCACCCCGCATCGCGGTCCCGCAGCCTCCCCTCCGCAGCCGCTCCGCACCGGCGCCCAGCCCGACGTGCAAGATCCTTTATTTTTAAACTAGCGCCCAGGAGGCAGATCTGGAGCATCTTATGTCATGTGCTGCTGCCTCGCAATTGGAAGCGGCTCGTCACCCCACACCGCCGCCTCTTAAGGAGGCTCTGGCCCCACGCCTGCCGCCAGCCCCGCCACACCGCGGATCCCGGGTCCCTCTGGGGGACACAGCCCCGGGACAGCTCACACTGAGCCTCAAAATAAGCATTTTGCAGCTTTCTTTCTTTCTTTCTTTTTGGTGGCTCCCACGCTGCTTTCAGCACTTTGTCTTGGGGGATTTCATCACCTAAACGAAGTGATTTTATTTAAGGTTTACACTCATCAAAAGCCTCTGATGCTTATGAGTCGCCAGGCTGAGCTTTAATTGTTTCAAGGGATTTCGAGCTGATTGGAGAGGAATCCCATTATCCTTGATCTCTTTAAGAAGTAGATTTTAGACTGCTATTTTGTACCTGGATTAGACAGACACATTTAAATCGCGTGATGCCAGTGGCATGCTCATCTCCATGAGGGACAGGAGTGAGAGGCTCGTTTTATGTCATAACCCCGAGCCGGCACGCTGCAGCCTCCTGCCTGTGCCGCGGGGGAAAGCCAGGGCACAGGGACGGCCCCTTTCCGCTTACTCATCTGCGCAAGGACACGTCGCTGCTCACGCCACGCTCTGCTACAGCCTGCGAGTCACCACGGGCTGAAACTGTTTAATTCACGAGCAGCGAGAGGGGGATGGCGGCAAAAAACCCATCTCAAAACCCATCTCTGAAGCGCCCGGGGAACTGGCAGGCGCTGCCGCACACCCGTTGTGGGCTGGAGCACCAGGGTGGTTTATCGGAGGGGGAGAAGGCGGTGTTGGACCTGCTGGAGCAGCCACTCAGACCGGCCCAGAGCTGCTCCCTGCCCGGCCCGGAGCAGCCCAAACCCACCCGAGCTGTCCCCACGGCCTCTCTTGCCCAAGGAACACCCAGCCCAGCAGGGATGGACGGCAGCACCCGCCATCTCCTGACCCCGTCTGCAATGCTGCTCCCACGTTCCTTCCCAGCTCCCCACAGCGAGGGGTTCAGGGCAGCCCAGGGCCCCCGAGGGAAGCTCTGGCCTCTGCGTTAATGACAGCGTTAGTAATTAATGCTGCCCTGTGTTAGTGCAGCAGCGAAGTTTCAAGGGAAGGGGTGAGGTGTCCTCTCTCCTGCTGTCAGGGAATCATGGCATCCCAGAATGGGTTGGGCTGGAAGGGACCTCAAAGCCCATCCAGTGCCACCCCTGCCATGGCAGGGACACCTCCCACTGTCCCAGGCTGCTCCCAGCCCTGTCCAGCCTGGCCTTGGGCACTGCCAGGGATCCAGGGGCAGCCCCAGCTGCTCTGGGCACCCTGTGCCAGGGCCTGCCCACCCTGCCAGGGAACAATTCCTGCCCAATATCCCATCCAGCCCTGCCCTCTGGCAGTGGAAGCCATCCCTGTGTCCTGTCCCTCCAGCCCTTTCAAACACTCTCTCTCAGTCTCTCATTCTCTTGCAGGCTCCCTTCAGGTCCTGGAATGCCACAATAAGGTCACCCCAAAGCTTGAACAACCCCAGTCCTCTCATCCTTCCCTCACAGCAGAGGTGTTCCCTCCCTCTCAGTGGTATTTCCATGGTGGGATTTCTGCATCACCTTCAGCCATCCAGGAGGGAAAAGCTGTTCCCAGTGGAGAGCACCCCTGAGCTCTGCTCTCAGTGTGCACAGCCCGGGTACGCTCACACCATGAGCTGAAGTGCAATCCGAGTGTGCAGCTTCCCAAACCAGACACGCATTTGATCCCACAAACTCAGAAATAAATATCTCCCAACGCATTCAGACCCTCCCTGGCTTTGCTCGGCGCTGCAGCCGAGCCTTCCCTCCCTGACGCCTGGTTCCAAACAGCCTCCGGTAAGCACACACGCTCCGGGGTCAGGAGGGGATGATCTCTGAGGTCCTTTCCAACCCCGACCATTCCGTGGTTCACCAGGCCAGGTGGAACTCCTGGGTACCAAATGTTCCCACGCAAGCTGTTCCTTGAGGAATCAGCACACCATGGTGTACCACAGAGCTCAGGAACATGGAGGACACACTCCCAAACAAAAAACCTGCGGGAAGAAACCTCCCTTTTAATTAAGCCTGTCTGACACCTTAAATCATTTAAATAAAAACACACTCTGCTCTGAGGGAGCACCGTGACCCAGACGAACTGGAAATGGGCTGTTTCTTTGGAACCACTGTGAGGCTTCACTTGCAAACAAGAATAAAGGTCTGAGGACGTGCAAACGTGTGACAGTGAAGGGGGTAGGAGTCTGTTTTCATTTCTAACAGACTTTGGACACACCTTTACCTAAAACACACACAGAGCTTCAACACCACCAGTTCAAATTCAAATTACCGAGCGCTTATCAGCCACTTGACATTTTCCAGCACGGCCCCAGCACTTGGCTTCCTGTGGCAGATTTCTCTTAACCGGTAAAGGCACCACATCCGCCCAGCTCCTGCCCAGAGCAGCCCCAGGCAATTGCCACATCACCATCAAAAACGAAACTTGGGCCGTTCTGTTCCTTTGTTCCCTTTAAATAGTCACTAAGTGAGGAAACAAACAAAAGCTGAGCAACGCACTCTTCTTCCTCTTAGATAAACTCGGTTTTTAGGAGAGGCAGTGATAAAAGCTTCCTGAGCACTAAAGGTTTTGTCCTCCACTGACCACAGGCGCTGGGCAGCTGCCCCATGCCCTCCTGATGCTGGAGTGGAGAAAACAGGAGGAAAAGTCACTTCAGCCTTTGTTAGGATGGTGAGTGACTGTCACGACTCCAGCGCCTCCAGAGCTGAGCTTTTGGCCGCAGAAAAACGCCCACTGACCACGGCATGGTCAGCAGACAGCTACAGAACTCTTCATTTCAGGGCGTTGCTTCTCCAGGGCACCGGGCTGTTCCTTTCGGGTGAATTCCCAGCAGTGGGACCCACCAGGAGCTCCTCTCTCCTGAACTGCTGCTTGGCCAGCCATCTGCACAGCGCGGGGAAATGCCCTCAGGCCGAGCAGGAACCACAGGGCTGTGTCGCACCTGCTCCTGCCAAATGCCACACCTGCCTTTGTGTCCCCTGGGAGCCGGCACAGGGGCCGGCAGCCCGGCACTGCGGTCATTCAAGGCACCCCCAAACTCTCAGGTCACCTCGCAGAGCATCCCAAACTCTCATGGAGCATCCCCGATCCCTCATGTCATTCACAGAGCATTCCCAACTCAGGATATCTCAGAGCATTCCCAACTCTCAGGTTACCTCGCAGAGCATCCCAAACTCTCATGGAGCATCCCCGATCCCTCATGTCATTCACAGAGCATTCCCAACTCAGGATATCTCAGAGCATTCCCAACTCTCAGGTTACCTCACAGAGCATCCCAAACTCTCAGATCACCTCGTGGAGCATCAGGCCACTTCACAGAGCATTCTCAACTCTCAGGTCACTTCATAGAGCATTCCCAACTCTCAGGTCACCTTGTGGAGCATCCCAAACTCTCAGGTCACCTCACAGGGCATCCCAAACTCTCAGGTCACCTCACAGGGCATTCCCACCTCCCAGGACATCTCAGAGCATCCCAGCCTCTCAGATCACCTCAGAGCAGCCCAGGTTCTCAGGACACCTCGCGGTCCCTCACGATGGGCTCCGAAACAGCACAGGGGAAGGGACATGCCTTCTCCTCAGACCAGCTCCTGCCCTGCCCGGCGGCTGCGGAAAACTCCCCTTCCAACCCACCCTGTGCTCATTTAACCAAAACCACCGAGAATTTCCCCCATGCTGTCCCCACGGCCACCCACAAACGGGACATCACGAGAAGCATCTGCCGGGATGGGGAACCCCACAGCGGGCGGGCACCCCTCACACACCGGGAGTCCCTGGGACGCCCGGAGGGGCTGTGAGGAGCCGGCTCCCCCCGCCCTCAGCCCGGCCGGCTCCAGGGCCGCCCAGAGGGGCTGTGAGGAGCCGGCTCCCCCCGCCCTCAGCCCGCCCAGAGGGGCTGTGAGGAGCCGGCTCCCTCCGCCCTCAGCCCGCCCAGAGGGGCTGTGAGGAGCCGGC
>WEZZ01014403.1:0-12633 GCA_013400585.1 Chloropsis cyanopogon | reverse complement strand
AATTAAACAAAAAAAAAAAAAAAAAAAAAAAAAAAAAAAAAAAAAAAACCCAAAAAAAAAAACCTTTTTGTGAGCTCATTTTTGCCTGTATCTATAGAAATTTGTAGTGAAACCTTTCCCCAAAACCAAAAAGCTCTCTTATCCACACAACCAGCTGTAGGAAGAAAACAAGATTGACTTTCAGATATGTAAGAGCACCATGGCTGTGTCTAGAAAGAAAGAAGCCCTACATCTTGCCCTTGCCATCACCTAGACTTTCTCCAGTAGGTGCTTACTGCAAAAACCTGGTCTCCAGAGCAACCAAGGTCAGCCTAGATATTTATCTCATCTCATGGCCACTCTTCTGTATTCACCTTCCCTGTCTCCTTTTGGGTATGATTATTGCTTTGATTTATTTAAAATCAGCGTAGATGTGTTGTCTGGGATGTGCCACTTGTTCTGTTATGGACATTTCTCTCCTTTGCAGGTTTGAACTTCATCTAGAAGTTCATTTCTTGCTCAAGTATTATGTATGCATTCTAAAAAGTTAAATCTCCTAAGCTCCACTCTGTCCTACATATTGTACATCGTGTTACATCCATAGTTACCCAAAAAACACATTTGCAGAGAATTATTACCCTTTTTATGAAGCCTACCAGTGAAATACTTGGATAAACTGATAACAAAACATGGATATTGGATCCACTCTGTGGACCTTTTTCCAACTAGCTTTCTGTCTTCATCATTGCTATGATCAGTTTTAGAGGTATAAAGGTAATTCTGAAAATTAAACTGTGTATGTTTGATATAGGTATAGTCCAAATGTACAGAAGGGCAAAAGAACCTAATGAGAAGGTATTAGGGAATAGAAAATAGTCCAAAACACATAGTCAAAAAAGACTGAGAGAAGATTTTTTTCAAAACATACAGCACGTTACTTAGGTGTTTCATAACCTCTCAGGAATATCTATCTGTATCTCTCTCAGTATGCATGCATCAAATAAAGGTATAATTTTCAAAATTAAAGTTCAAGTTTATTTTATTTATATAAATAATTTTATTTACATAATCTGTCAAAGCAACAGAATTACAACTTCAAAATAATTTCCCTTGCCACCACCTGGCTTGTCTTTAACGGGTGTACATTATCAAACCAACATGTCTCTTAAGATAACTAACTCTCTCACTAACACAATATATCACCAAAATTGTATTGCTTCGAAGACGTATATCTCAAATACAAGGCCAATTGGCAATAAAGAATATATTCAGATATTTAATTTTTTCTGTATGTCTGAGATAATTTAGATTATTTGGATATCCAGTTGTAGTTGAGAATACTGCTAGATCTCAAAAAAAAAAATCCACGAATGTGCTTTAATATGTGATTTTCCAAAGTATTATTATTTATTTTTATTAATTATTCAATGTATTAGTAGTCTTGGTTTTTTTTCACTCTTCATTTCAAGAGTGTTTAGAGACATGTTGATTAAATTGTATAATTTTCTTTCTCATATATGATAAACGTGCTTTAAAGCTAACGCTGTCAAATTATGTTCCCAGTTTAAACCTTTGTTCAAAAAACTGTTCATGAAGTTTCACATTGTATTATATTATTATAAGACATTACTTTTAGTAACAGTGATATCTGTCAAAGTGAATCTACCACAAAATGCATTATTGATTAGGGTTTAATAAATAATTTGTAACAATGGATTTATTAAAAAAATTTAGCCTATTGTCTGCATGTGGAAGAGCTTCCAGCAAAGAAATAAACAAGCAAATGATAATATCCTTGAATAAATTTAGAAACATTCTAATGATCTATTTTCAGGCTTTGCTTTTTATTTTGTTTAATTTGTATCATTCTCTGCAGTTTGCATGTTGATGAACCATTTGCTATGAACATCTAAAATAGTAACTTAGTGGTTATTTATTTCTGAAGTGTCAGCTATATCACCTTTTTTTTTTTTTTTTTCCTTACATGAAGGCAGAAAGCATTTTCTAGGACTGGCAAAGCTTTTGCAACTCTTTGTCTAAAACCCTGGCTTTGCAAATATTCGCTTGCATCTTTGAAATTTACTTTCCTCTAATGCTCTTGCCAGTAAAACTCAATACTTCAAACATTCCTCCAGAAAGATCACCAAAGGGTTGCACATATTGTCAAAGCAAATTCACTCAAAGCTTGGTTGAAAATCTTGCACTGTGTTTGCTCAGCTGTGTTAAAAGAACAGCTCACTCAAGTTGTTCTCAAGGCATCCCCTATGGAAATCTAAGATTGGAAAAGTGTGGTTATATTTGACGATTGTTTATTTGTATATTCTCAATTTAACACAAAGTTTTATGAATATGCACTTCAAATTTATCTTTTGTTTAGAAAAAAAGCCATTTCATAGAACTTTTGTGTTGTTTTTTAAAATATCATTTGCTTAATAACCCTAAGAATTATTTAGTGGCAGAAAAAGCAATATCTGGAATCTTCTAAAGCTCTTTTTTCCTGGTGGACATGAAAGAATGTCTAACATTTCAATATTTGTTTCATATTCTCCTAATTGCCAGTCCATGCTTCGTAGGGATTATTTTATGTTGCTACAGTGCACTTCTGCGTGTTACGTTATTTGTGTGTAAAAACTTGTCCCCACTAAAACAAAGATCACACTGGGGCTATAATAACATATGGGAAAAAAAAATCCCCTCATCCTGCATATTGATTAAATTACTTTAGGATGAGCATGAATGTGATGATATTAGGGAGAAACCAGTAGCCTAGCAAATTCCACTGCTTTTTAACAGAGTGAAAACTTTAACTTATTTGTACCATAATTTTAATTCGTAAGTACCATATCCCATTTGACATCTAATTATGAGAGGAAAGGAAGAAACCCTAGCATACAGTTAAGCTTGCCTTAAGATTTCCAATTCATATGCTGTACTGTGTTTATTCTAAAATGGTAGAAAAACTAAAGGTTTTCCCTTGGCACAAAACAATATTTCTTTTATTGTTCTATTTTTCTAATATGTGAAATACTCTACATTAGACACAGAAAATGCATAAAACTAAATGCAGAAAAGTAAATATGGATTGCATTTATGCTTCCAGAGCTTACAAATTTTTTTGTCAAGAAAAAATATTTAGTGTAATTGAGACAAGAGTGTTTATGGAAGACTTGCACATCTCCTAAGTAGCATGGCTTAAATATTTAGTTGTATTGATGACTTTGAAAAGTACTTATTCTTTTGATAAGAACATTTTACCATTTCTCATTTTTCTGAGCAAGGCTAAACATATTATCAAGGCAGGGTAACAACAATTTATTTTATAAAGTTTTGTTTTAAAAACAGTAAAAAAGGCAAAAGTAACATTTCTTTTAACTTTTAGGATAACTTCACAAGACACAAATATTCTCCTGTGATAATGTCTATCTGCTGTTGATGCTATAAAATTGTTGGAAAATCCTACTTTAGCTACTTCTGCCACAGCCTTAAGATTATTCAAGTGTCGATTTTCTTGAATGTTAATAAGAAAGAGCTATGTGAGAATGTTGCTATTTTTTCCTTCTTTAGTATGTGAAAGCTGTTAGTATTGAAGCAATAAACTCACATTTTTTATCTGAAGTCTGAAAGATTCAGACGACATGCTAATAAAGACTGAGTAGTGAAATATAATGACAGGACAATTCTGAAGAATTTCATAAACTGTAGGGACTTTAGAAGTTGGATAAATATTTATAAAGTACAAAGTTGAAAGCTGCAGTCACTGGAATTCAACAGAAATTTCCTGTCACAGTTTTTCATGATAAGCCTTTATACATTCAGGGTGCCTCTCACACCTGAGATCTAAACAATAAAAGATCTTTTCTTCCCTCTGCAAAGTATTTTTTCTTACCACCTGAAAGCCAAAAATAGCAGTTAAAATATTACAGAATATCAATTTTACCTTCAATATCCATCAAATTCTATAGATATAATCCTCTGTAATGTTTCTATTAATACATGGCAAAAATGTTTTCATTTACAATATGACATACAGAAAACATTAGAAGGGACTCAAGTTATTTTAGTGAAAACCATGTTTGAAAATCATTCTGAGAAGAAATTAAGTGATTCTGAAGGTAATGTTGTAGATCTGCATGCATGTGTTTTCTAGGCCAACACTTAATCTATCGGAAAATAGGCTATTATATTCCCAGAAATTCTGTCTGAAAATGAAATAGAGGCTGAGACCATTCCTTCTCATACTTACCACTATGAGGATTTTTGTATGTTTCAATGATGACTAGGTTTTGATTTCTCAAAAACATGTTCTGTACAAGGTACAAAAATCCATAAGAAACCAGGAGTTTTTATTTTTGCTACATTTATTCTGTAAAGAGAGTAAAGATAAAAGAGGAAAAAATGTCCTGTCTCCAGTCCAAGTTGATACCAGGAACAGGTACATTTAACAAATGGTTAATATTCAAATATTACATTCTTCAAGCTCAAAACTGGAGTATGCCAAAGTGCAGGAAGTCATCCAAAAGTGCCAGGATATATGCATGGATGAAAGGTCAGTCTCAAAGAAAAAAGAGCACTGGTGGAAGGTGAAAGAGTTAAAAGAAGGAATAGGTAACCTGGGAGGAATACTCTCAGAGTGTCCATTGACAAAGCTAGGAAAAGCTAAGTCTTAACTAGAATTCAGTAAGGGACATCAAAGGGAAATGTATATAGAAGGACTTCTAGAAATACAAAGGTGACATGAGGAAGACTAGAGAAAATGTGGCCCTGATAAACAAGACATGGGCAAAGCTGACATCCTGAATGTCTTTGCTCCAGACTTTGTTTGAAAGATCTGCCCTCAGAAATGCCAGGCCATGGAGGCTAAGCGGAAAGTGTGGAGCCAGAAAACTTTAGCCCGTGGTGGAAGAGGATCAGGTTAGAGGACATTTTGAAAATTGGACATATATAAATCCATAGGTCCCAAAAGCATACCCCCACAAGTGCTGAGCGGTTTATCAGCCCATAGGGCTGTTGTCATTGTGAGGTCAATCCATTATCTCTGAACAGTCATGATGACTGGGAGAAGCTCCTGGTCATCAGAAGAGACCAAATGCCACTCCTACCTTCAAGAAGGGCAAGAGAAGATCTCATTGAACTTCAGGCGAATCAACCTTCATTCCTGGGAAAGTGATGGAGAAGCTAATATCAGAAATCATTTGCAGGCACAAGGACGAGGATGTCACCAGGACTAATCAGCATGCCTTCACCAAGAGGAAGTCCTGCTTGATGAACCAGACAGCATCCTACAATGAAACAATTGGCCTGATAGATGAGAGAAGATCAGTGATTTTTATCTACCTGGACTCCAATAATGTTTTTGATACTATCTCCCATAAAATCCTGATAGAGAATTTGATGAGGGCAAGAGATAGGTCACTTAGATAGTTAAGGGATTGGAGGATATATTCCTTCATATGAGGAAAGGCTGTGAGATCTGGGACTCCAGATGCCGGGGTTCCCACCCGAGGTTTGTCGCCGGCTAGCTGGGTGGGTGGGAGCTTGGCGGCACGCCTGTCACCTCTGAGACCGGCAGGAGACAGGTAACAGGTCCGTGGGTTGTAGGAAGGTGCCTGTGAGTCCGAACGGCTGCGGCCAGGAAGAGAGGAGAGACAATCGTTCCGAGGTAGCAGCAACGTGGTTTATTCCATTGAGCACCGGAGAAACGAAAGCAAGAAACTTTCTGGGACAAAGACTAAATACCCCTTGGGCGGGGCGCAGCACGAGCCAATAATGTGGCACCGGGGGTAACTTGACAACGAGGGCAGACAATGAGAGGGCAGGGGTGGCAGGACTCCACCCGGGACAGCGAATGGGGTCACAGGTCCCGAAGGTCTTTCTAGAACAGGGGTGGGGTGGGAACATGAGTGGCATGAGAACCAGGGGTGTCACCTGTCCATTTTGGGAAGGGGGCTGGGAGACAGACAGGTGCTTGGGTGAGTCCATCCGGGGGGCAAGGGGGAACAGGGCAAACCATTACAGAACAATTAATACAATAATTAAAAATATAAATAATGCAATCTCCCCCTTTCTTTTCCAAAAGACGCTTGGTGTGGCTGTGCAGTCTCTCAGTGGTCTGTGTCTGAAATCCCACACCAGAGAACAAAAGCTCAGGGAATTTCAACAATATGTACGTAGAAGTATCTGACATCTGAAGCGTATAATGAGCATGAAGCCAGGCTCCTTTTAGTGTTGCCCAGTGATGGGACAGAAGGCACTGTACACAAACTAGAACACAGGAGGCTCCCTGTAAGTGTCAGGAAACACTTTTTCACTGTGGGGCTGACAGAGTTGGGTACAGACTACCCACAGATTTCATGAAATCTCCCTCCTTGGAGATATTAAAAAGCTATCAGAATGTGGTTTTGTGTAAGTGGCCTCTTGGTGACCATGCTGAGGTACAGGGTTGGACCAGGTGACCTTCAGAAGACCCTTCCAACCTCAGCCATCTATGATTCCCTGACACCTCAGAATATCCAGACACTGTGCAGTGCACCTCTGTCTTACATGTCTCTTCATAACTTTTCAGAACATATTGCTACTAAAGCATATTGATGGTCTGTAACAAACTGAGTAAACAGTTGTTTACTGCTGAAGAGAGGCCATGCCTTGGTAAGTTCAGATCTACTGGGAAATAAAGAATTAGAGAGTTCAAGACCCCTGAAAGAAATCCAATGGTTCTGACAGAGTTATTAAACTTGTACTGCTTAAGTATTTCTATTCATTCTGGCTTAGTGTTTTGAATTTTATAGGAAAATAATCTATATTACACAATTTCAACATGATATTTAATACTAGCTACTATGTGTAATAGCAATCTAAATAGTATAGCAAAGAAGAGATGAAGACAAAGACATCTTTCAGAAATCTTCATGATCTCTTGATAATACTAGGGCCATTACAGCCTCCGGCGAAGTTTAGCACAGCCTGAAGGATGCTCTAAAATCAGCTGGTTTGTAAATGCCTTCTGGGGCCATTATGCTAAGAACAGTCAAGCCATGCCCTTGGCACTTGACATGCAGGAAGGGCAGAAGATGATAAAACCAAAGATCAAACAGACAACACAAGCATCAAACAAGAAACTCTTAATCTGTATCAGAAGAAGGAGTACTGAAAGTTAGCAAATCTGTCAGAGAACTAGTGGAAGGAAAAAAAAAGCCATTAAAGAAGAACACACTATCAATGAGAAGCTCTGATTTATTTTCTTTTTCTTTTATTTCTTTTTTTTTAGTCTTTACCACATGCTGTGATTATGGAGTTGATTATCTGGACTTCCTTTCTAATAATAAAGAATATCAAAGAATTAAAATAAAAGACTTTGATACAAATTGATAAATGTATTATCAAATCTTGCTAACAATGGTTTTTCATTTAGCTTCTGAACAAGCTGAGGGAAGAGGCTGTTCGGCTGCTAAATTTTTTTTATTTCATGTTAAAATCAATTAATATTGCAAAAGAGTAAAGTAACTTCTGTACCTGTATTTTAAAATGTTGTTAAGCATGATCCAGGCAGCCAGAGATATCAAAAACTACTTATATACCTGTTTAAATGGTTTGAAATTATCTTTGATAAAAATTAAATTTTTGGGAAATGTGGAAAGTAATTGTATTGATATATGTGTTCTTTTGCACACAAGGGGAAAGTCATGCTTCAATAATCTGTTGCCTTTCTTTGAATGTAAACTGCGGTTTTTTAGGATTAACTTTAATAATGTGACTTTGTTGCTAAGAATTTGCAAAGTGTGACAATAATCTTTGCATAAAGAGAAAATAAAATTAAGAGCTCTGAAGGAAACTGGAAGACAAGTAGGGCAGGTACTGTTTTAGCAAGTACCTCTGCAGTTCAACCTTTCACATGCAGTGTAGTAAACTAAGGCTGCAGGAAGAATTAGTAGGCACAATTTACATGTCCTATGAAAATATCATAACTACTAAAACAAGAAAAGATTTTCCATTAATCTATGTTTAGTGAGCAGTCTTGTGTTTTTCACAAAGCTGAACTTTCACAGAAAGGGTTTAAGGAGGTTTAATTCAGAAAATGCTATTCTACTTGGAAGAAGATTATTCTTCGTCTTAAACTTCAGACAGTGATATAAAACAGGATTGTTTGGAAAATAATAAACTTCAAATATATGGACAGATGATGCAAAAGTAATGCAGGTATTCTACAACACATTGGATAAAATTGGATATTGTTACTGACATTTCTCCTTATGAAAATTCTGTATTCTTCTCACAAATTTAGGCCTCAAATACCTGTTGAAAATTATATAATGAAGTTTGATGATTTTTTTATGGCAGATAAAAATATTGTATTTGTGTAAAAGTATGTTTTCCAGACCTACTTGTGAGTCTGTAATACAGCCCCATGTGTTTCCTGACAGAAAAATGTGTATTTATTCTCTCGCTACAATCAATTGAATGGAAGGTTAGATATTATTTTTTAATATCTGCTGCTGGTCTGGTCATAATTTTTCTCTAATTTTTACATCAGTATTACATTTCTTTAAAATTTAGATTATAAAATATTTTTATTAGATTATTTTTAATGACAGTTTTCTTCTTTTTTTGCCATTGTTAGCCATCCGCTCACTGTACAGTGAAGCCACAGATTTGAAGGTGCTTTGTAGTCTGTCTCTGGCCTCAGCTGCTATTTTCATAAAAGAAGGTGGTACCTGTCTTTATCCACCAAATTAACTAAGCACATTTAACATGAGTTACTTAACAAGTATTACTTTGGTGTTTTTTAAATTTTGATCCATTAAGCTAAAGTTATTGCAGGAAAATAAAAAAGATTTAACCAGAAAGTAGGGAGCATAAGTAGCATAATTAGCATAATTAGCATTTGCTGTTGCTAATATCACACAAATTGTTCATACTACATGTGAGTTGTACATAATACCATACTACCTAGAACAAATATGTTCAGGGGAAAGCATCATCATCAACGTGACTTTTTGTGCCTTTTTCTAATCTATTTATCTAATATCTCTCAGGGATATTTGCTTTTACATTAGAGTCCAATTTTCATGGACCAGCCAAATTACTTCTGACAAATTTGTGGTATTTATCTTATTTGTCACACTTCCATTATTATTGTCGTGTAACCCAGAATGGTACTGCTAACCAATATCAGTTCTATCAGAGAGCTCAAATATTTTACTTTACAGAAATATAACATCTTTGGCTTTCTTTTTAATCAGGATGCTAATCATGATTTTAGCACTCATTTTGAAAGTTTTTCAAGTAACACAAATGTCCCTTTTTTCATACCCATTTCTACACTTTAACTAAGTCTTTTGGGACCTAAAGGTTAACTTTTTTCAAGGGTTAGTAATTGTCACATTGATCTTCTCTTTCTGGCAACCAGTTCACCTTATCTAATGCAAATATTGATCTAACATTATCACTCCATAGCAAATTTAAAGTTTTTGGGCAAAATCTTCTTTACTTCTGACTGGGTCATTTATTTTTTTAAAAAGTATCTACAAAAGATACAGCACACACAGGAGCTAAAAGGAAAGAAGAGAACTGAAAACTTTTAATGGGAATCCAAACCTTCTACTGAGAGGTTGGACAGGTCATCTCCCTTAACAAGATAGATAGGAAGTATTCATTCCTTTTAAACTGACATTGGCAAGGACAAAATGTGAAATAGCTTTATTAAAAGAAAGAACTTGAACTCCCACAAAGGGAGTCATTAAAAACAAGTCTGTGTTACAATGATCGTAGTTAAATACAGTACAATTGGCATTATAATTCCTAGCTGAAGTCTACTGACTATAGTCAAATAAATGATGTCATTTCCTAAAATGAAGTTACAAGACTCTTCTGTTAATTATTAAGCTTATAGGACCTTGTCCCACTGTGCTGGACTGCTCTAATGGCATTTACAAGAAACATCTCCAAAAATATGAAAGAGGCTTTAGATCTTAAACATTAAATAACAGACATTTTTAATCTATGTAAAAGTTTAAAAAAATGCTCAGTATTTCTGTAATTATTCACAGCCTCACATATTGTGAGATATTTCTTATCTATTTCACAGGTTTTTACTGGAATCCCTTTAAAAAAGAATCAGAGAAAATCTATGAATACTGTCCATTTGTTCCAAAATTCTCAACCATTTCACAAAATTGCAGCTTTTCCATCATTCTTATATATATAAACATGTAAAGACTCTGATGCAAATAGGGAGATAATTTTATTCTAACTTTAGAAGATAATGGAGTCCTATATCCTGGCTTCATCGGTCCAAAGTAGTGTACTTTAGTTTTACAGGTATATTAGCAAAGACAGCAATCAGATTAAGGACAGCCTATTAATATTCCTTCCAGGTAATAATCAGGTGAATTTATATTTCATATTATATGAAATTTCCTTGAAACAATTCTTTGTTGTGTTTCTTTCAAGTTTCTGTCTTGAATCTCGGGTAGCATTGTTATCCAACACAACTGTCTTTAGGAAAGAATTTTTCCTCTTGGCACTTCAATATGTTCTATCTATGTGGTGTCACTCAAATGTCACTCAGAGATTACAAAAGCTGACAAACATATGTGAACCCACAGACCACAAAGATCTGCAATTTTTATCTCATCATTTGTCTTTATGCCATGCCATCTACATGTCTTTCCCTGTAAATTTTGGGAAAAATATTTTTTTCAGCTGTCATGAAGAGCCAATGGAACAAATGCCTTGAAGCAGAGGGAACAGACTGGAATGCATAGCAGGAGTTCAGATAAACAGTAAACTCTCCAAGCAGAAAAGTCCAAGTATTTTTTCTAAAATTCATACAAATGCTGATGGACTATTTTGAAGACCAAATTTAAGCTAAAAGATCATTGACTGCCATTGCAACTGGAAATTCTAAAATCATCATCTTCCATAACAGTGACCCACTATTTTAGATTTTCTCTGGGCTTTTTTCCTATCCATGAAGATGAAACTTCACCAGTGAATTTCCTGGGAAGCAATCCTAAACTAATGCTAATATCAGGAGAAAATACTTTTATCTTTATCTCATAGTTTTCTTTCCGTTCTTCATAGCAGCTCATACTGTGGAAATTGTTCAGAGCAAGGAATCAGGCAGGCAGTAGATTTCCAGCTCGAAAAGCCTTGTGTTCAGGTTGAAGTGAGTTTCAAAGGATCTGAAATAGAAAACTTGCAGAATAGCTCCAAAGCCATAGCAAAACATTTTAATGCGTTCCTATTGCAAACACACAAGTTGTATGTTTAATTCATTTTCGGTGGTCAGTGTACTGAAAACTGACCATGTGCCTACCATTACTTGTGACTCTGGTGTCTTCATCCACTAAAGAACATAATGAAACTAAAATGAGACAGAGAGGCAGGGAATGATCAAAGATAGAAGTACTTCTGTAGAAGGGGATATTAGATTAGGCATCTTTAGCTTAGAGAAAAAGGACCCAAAGGCATATGTTCTTGATGTATAAAATAATAAAAGCCATGAATAAGGAGGCGAGGGAGCAATTAGACACTATTTTTGTAAAACAAGAACAAGGAGCATTAAATGAAATTATCATCCAGAAAATTTTTAGCAAACAAAGGGAAGTCCTTTTTCACACACTGCATAATTAAATTGTAGAACTCATTGCCACAAGATGCTGTGGAGGCCAAAGATATAAATGGATTCCAAAAGGGATTAGAAATATGAAAGGAGATCCATCAAAACCAGCAACAAAAAAAACCCAACCAACCAACTACCCAACCAACAACAAAAACAAATGGTACTCAGAAAATATTTTTACATTGCAGTGCCAGAAACTGTAAGTCTGTATTTGCCCTGTTCATATACTCTGCTTTTCCCAGTCCACTGTTTCTGACATGTGTCAAAAAAAAGTGGGGCATGTAATCTGTTCATACTGAATGGATAGGCTTTTCTGGGCATGCCTGCCTGGAAACGCTTGCCTGGAGGAACAGCAGGATATCTCTGGTTTAAAACATGTTTTCTTACACCACCAGAGGTCTCCACCAGAAAATCCATCTGGTGTCTGTCAGATGCAAGATTCTGGCCTATAGTATGGCTGTTTTGCTACAGCTACAATACAACAAACCAAGCAGATATTATTCTGGTATCTGATATCTGGCCCTGACTTTTGGGCCAGATATTCTTACCAAAACCCACTTTACTTAAGGTTGTTATAGCCAAGATATTAATATGACTGAATAATAAAAATCTTATTTATTTTGTCTCAATGATCAGGAGCCTCCGAGGAAAATCTAAAGTTTCTCTAAGCACACAGAAATTTTCTGAATCTTTTTTTCAACAAGAGAGAAGTTTAGAACTTGAACAAATGTTTAACCACTAAGTCAGTTCTTTGAAGTACTCTTATTTGAACCAAAACTCATTTTAGTGCTTCAGAGTCTTTCAGCCTCATTTGACAGATTTTGAATCAAACCAGCAGAAATGATAAGCATTTCTGCAACTTAAACAGCCACTTCAGGATCAATTAGAGCTATCTTTGTCATCTGATAAAAATAGATTTCTTTACAGATTAATTTTCAGTACCTCCACACCTCCTCTCTGAACTCTTTTATGTTTTAAAATTCCCAAAAAAAAATCTAGGAAAAAAGGTTATTTAATTTTTTTTTTCACTAAAA
>WEZZ01014399.1:0-16246 GCA_013400585.1 Chloropsis cyanopogon | reverse complement strand
TCCCTTCCCTCCCTCAACCATTTCAAAAACTTCAGATGCTGTCATTGCTGAACAGAATCCTGTTCAATGCAAATATGCACACAGCACCTTGAGAAGTGGTACTTCAGATTTCGGCATTTATGTAACAAAATAAAATTTTAAACTTCTGACAAATGCCATTGAATAATCCCAGACAGTGGAGAAAGCTGAGGGGTTAATGATCTGGTTTTAGATGTTTTCCTGAAGAGAAAAACAGCAGCAATTAAATAAATTACAGACTCTTTGCTGAATTCTAATTACATGTAGCAGTGTGGAAGAGAGCAGAGCCTCAGCTGAAGGCTGCACGGGGGCTGTGGAACCTTTCATGTTCATGTACAGAGCGTTGGTGCAACACCTCCTTGGGGAGCATCTGTGTGGAAGGGCTCCCCCAGTTCCCCGGCTAGCTCTCTCGCGGGAGCTTTGCTCGTAGGCACTGTCCACAGATTTTCCTGGTCCCTCCTCGCTAGCTTAGCTGGGGGGTTCCAGGCGGGGTTCGGTCAGCGTGCCGAGACTTTTGTTTTCCCACAAAGGAAGCCAGGAGACAGAGCGATTTGGAGAGATCTTTATTTGCCTGAGGTCAGGCTTCAAGTGGCAGCGTGGCTCCTGCCCTGGACCCTCCCCTGGGGCGTGGCCCCACCTGGTCCAGTCAGAGAACCCAAAAGGAAACATGACATGTAAACAGACCAATGGCATCCATAATTGTGGGATTTTCCCAGGGGGGTAACCAATTGGGGGAAATCTACAGGGTNAACTGGGGGACAAAACCATTTTACAAATCAATACATAATAAAATAGAATAAATAAATAAACAGCAACACATCTGCAGTGTCAAATCCTGTCACAGCTGTCTCGTGGTCCTTGGGAAGCCCAGCCCATCTGGAGGGAGTGGGGCTGTACCTGACCAGGGAAGGGGGCTGCTGGTGGTACTGTCATTCTAAAGCCGTCCCCAAAAAAGAGGAGATGAACCACTCGTATCATTTCTGGATAACTTTTTTCTCTTCTTGTTCTCCTCTTCAAAGCAGAAATCACAGCTTCATTGTTAAATTTCCATTAAATTTCAATGAAGAAATGGGTTTTCTTTTAAATACTCCCCCCACAAATTTCCCCAGGATTTTGCTGTTCCTAAAGTTCATCCTAGGCTTGCTCAGGCTTCCTGACCAAGAGGAGTCTAAACAGAGTTCATGTCTGTACTGTAAGAGTTCAGTGGTTAAATCAGAAAATGAGTAAATATAATAATCAAGATTAGGGGAAGAGGCTTGGCCAGTTTCACCAGCATGTTTCATAAAGACAATTTTAATAAGCAAAACTATCAAATATTTCCAAGGCAAGTGGTTACTGACTGATGCCCAAATCAGCTCCATTTTTGGAGTTTGAGGGTTTGCATGAAATATTGAAACATAAAGGTGAAGACTTAGCCACAAATACAGAGACCTGTTGTCTTGAGAGCTTTAGGAATTAAAGCTTAAAGCCAACCTGCTGATGTATAAGCCAGGTGTGTAAAAGCAGATTGTTATGCATTTCATATAGAAATGTCCTGCAAGGTCATTTCAAGTTATAAACCATTTGGGTTTTTCAATTTTACATAGTTTCTTCCAGTCCTTGAGTTCAGAGGCATTCAATAGATATGATATAAAAAAAAGATCATTTATTCTGCAGTTTTTCAGTTTGGTAACTGAAGAGAAATAGAAGACCTTCTATGGAGCAAAGCTTGAGATAGTTTTAGATTTCAAGGTAAACAGCTACAGAAATCCTCTTACTGCAGAGAAATTTTAAAAATGAAGAAGTCCAAATATATTCAAATGACACTGCTTAATATCCTGGTGTTTGGCTGTGGTTAAACCAGGCACTTCCTTTTTATTTTGTTCGTTATCTAGTTTGATAGAAGCTTGTAAATCAACAGGACTTTAGTAATCACTTTTAAATGTTACTTGCATTGCAACCTTGGCACAAGGTGGTTTAATGTTAAAAGCTGCTACACTGTTCTCTCTCCTTGGTGAGGTGATTGCAGGGCCACACCTGAATTCTGTTCATGGTGTTATGGTTATAAGAACACACATTCAATGTGGTGAAGGGTGCAGGAGCATCCAGGCAAGCACAGCTTAGCATCCAGTTTGCTCATATAAATCAAAATTTTTGCTGTGGACACCAGGAAAGGATGTGGAGCCACAGCTGGAGAGAGGATGCTGGGAGTGGCAAGAGGGGTGTTGTGGAAGTGGGGGAGGTACTGCCTACACCTGCCTGAATGTAATCGAGCACTTAAGTAGGTGTTTCTGTTCCTTCCTAATGGAGGGAAGCCTTAGGAATGCAAATGATGCCACCTTAAACTGCAGGGGCTGAGGTTAAAGTGCTCCCCAGGCAAGGCCAGCTGGCAGAGCTGCCAAGGTCTGTCTCCTTTCCCTGATGCCCCTGACTCCCCCTTACACACTGCCAAAGAACACAGAGAAACTCAAATCTCTCCTGGGCCCTCCTTGCCTTGCTCCCTCAGAACTGGTTGCTAAAATTTTCAGTTTTGCCTGGTTCATGTTGGACCTGGTTTTTGCAGCCATGAGAAGACTCGTTACCTTAAGTAATGAGGTAGATCTTGGTTGGGTGGTCTTGATGGGAAGGGTGGTGTCTACTTTTGTGCAAAAATAAGGCACGAGGGTCCCCTCTGACAAAACTTGATGCATCAGAGAGTCTTTGAGGTTAGTAATGTGATGAATAGTGGTCAATAATTCGTGAAATATTAACTTTGTGTGTAATATTAAACGATAAACTGTACTGAATGAGTGCATATATTGTTGTATTTGAAATAAAAATCTGAAAAACCAAAGAGCCAGCTCAGCCCCTGGAATGTGGCAGCAGAGATGGGTCTTATCTCTCATCAAGAGACACACAAAAGGACAGCTCTTGCCAGGAGAGACAATTTCCAAGGAAGACCGCCCTGAGCTAATTACCAGCTATCTACAGGAGGAGCACACCTGCATGAGAGAAAAAGATCTGCTAAGAACACCAAGATATTAGGGGATAGTTTTCCGGGAACACATCTGGGAGAAAACAAGACCCAGGATTTCTGGCCAATCGTCCTTTGATTGCTCCAGGACTCTGCTTTGTCTGGACTGAAACCAAGGACTATACAATTCATAAGAATTCAAATCGACCTTTGATTACCTCAGGACTCTGTTTTGTGTGTTCCTAGACTAGAGTCCATACAACCCAGGAAATTCTAAATCAGTGGTTTTGATTACCCTGGGATTCGTCTTTGTCCACCCTTGGACAGGATCAATACCGCCTTTGAATGTGAAAGCTTTGGAAGCGGCTAGGATGCTGCCTCGAGCTACTTTTACGATATAAAAAGGGTAGCTCTGAGACCTTGTGTATGTGGCAAGTTGGGTCATAGCTACCAAGCGTGTTCCACCACACACCCAGTTCTGGTCCTGGGCCAGTCCTGCTCGCTTCCCTGTGATTGTGGCTGCCGTGATTTTGGTCGCGGTTTTAAAATTGTTATTTTTTTAATAAATCCTTTTTATTATTTTTAATCATAATTGGCTTATCGAATTATTACCTATAACAGTAAGAAAGTCTTTGAATGAATTTCAGCTTCTTCTTTGTTAATTCTGACCATGTTTCTCCCTGGCTTCTTCAGTATCAATAATATAAGCTTTCTACGGGCCTGCTCGAAATGGTTTTCCAAGGTCTGGGTTGAATACTTAGAGTCACTTGGTATTAAGTATTTAATTTTTACATCACATATATCTTCTTTATTTTCTCCCCTCTGGTTTGCATTTCATAATTTCTGTCCTAGTCAGCCTTTCCACTTTGTGTCAGCCCATTGTCAGAGGAGCAGTATTGAAACCTCCAGTTCAGGCAACTCAGTAATAAACAGTGGGGAGAACAAAAGTGGTTGAGAAAATGTACTTGAGCAGAAAGGGTTTTCCTTGAGATTTGCTTTTAAATAAAAGCTCCAGCAAACTTGTTACTAGATCAGCAGCTGCTCTGAATTATGTTCCGGGAAAAATGACTTTTGAGAGTGTCTTTGTTGCCATAATGAGAAATCTTTTAAGAAACAGACACACGCAGATTGTTTTTCTTAGGGGAAATTTGCAATTGATAACCCCCAAAGGTTTGTATTTTTTTCATGACAAAAGCAAAAGGACAGGACAGTGGATGCCCTACTAACACTACTCCAACAGAGAATTTCACTTGGAGTATGACCACTATGATTCAGAAGCTACAATTACTTTTTCCTGTGTTTTGCTATTTCAGGATCTGAAGCTGATGATGATGGGCACTTCTGAAAAGCTCCTCTTTCCCCTCTCCAGCAGAGTGGTTTCAGACTAGTGCTTTTATGAACTGGCATTTCCCTTTGCCACTGGTGCATTGTGTTGGCTGGGTTGTTCTAAAAGGAAAAAGAATCAGCCAGCCTGGCACAATGGTGGCTGCAAAGACTTGTTCGACAAATCATAAACAACCAGTTTCCTGTCTTTGACATGTGGCATCAAAATATGCAAGGCATTAGTAACTAATTACTATTTTTTTATCTAAGCCTTCAGCAAAAGATGTGATCTGTGTTTGCTGTGTAAATATAGTATAAAAATATCATGGTAGTTTGTGTAGCTACGAGTCATCACTTGTGTATTCCTCCTTCTAATCAATGAGCATCCTTTGAAAACTGTTTGTAAAGCACTGGGTGTATTGTTGGAGCAATGTGAATGATAAATAATACTCACATACAGAAGGATAATAATACGCTATTCAAACCAACAGCTAAATCTCTGAGGTTAGATTATTTCTCTCCCTTTATGCACAAGGACTTGTAACACCAGGCAGTTCAGAAGCTGTTTTCCTTCCCTTTCTACAGCACGTAGAAATACACCAACCTGACTGATGTAAACACTTTTTTCAGATGTTTATTGGCAGCCTGTGGGGTTTGTGCGGCATCCGTGCAAATTTAGGATTTGGGGGGTTGAGATGAATTACTCAATTTGCACTTTCATGTAAATCAAATCAACTTCATGTGATCTGCAAACAGCAAAGTTGAGCTATGGAAGGTTTTAAGATTTTCCCTCAGCTGAGACGAAGAATTGCAATTCCCATTACACGACAAATGTCTTCTGTGTCTCAGTGTCTCTTCTCGGTGTCCAACTGAGATTTGTGGTGGGAAACCAGTATTTCTGGAAGCTGCAGTCTGGCGGAAGAGCTGGTGGTAATTTACTCTCTGCTCAGTGTCTACTTCTGTATGTCTTCTCCTAACAGAGCTCTGAAATTACTGACTTTTGTATTTATCATCACCCAAATTTGGATGCTTCTTAGTTGTGTTGTGTGGAAACCCACAACTCTTTTAACTGACAATTATTTTAGTGCTGTGAATTCTCTTTACAATAAGACTCATTACTTTTTTTCCTCACTTGACGCCTCTTTCCCCTGCTCCTGTTAAGGGCTAAGAAAGCAACTAAACAAGCAGACCTGTAAAATGATGGCTGGTTCACAGCATAAATTGCCATTTTTTACCATCACAAAAAGTAGTGGTTTCCATAGCAGTGTTTTGCAGAGCGAATACTGATCTCTTCTTTAATTGAATTTTAAACTAATAATGCTTGTTTGTGTCTCTGCACTCTGTTTTGTAATATTTTAGCAAAATAATTAATTGGCCAACCACTGCTGTTGCCCTTTGTACTGCATCAACCTCCTAATCACTTCTTACAGAAGCTTGGGATTTGTTTCAAGTCATACCTATCAAGCATGCATCCTTTTTTTCTGTATTTTTTCCCCAAATTGATTCTTTTCACAGTAAGGCTATAGGTCATAGCATAATTTGAAAACTAACTTTCAGAAACAGTAAATTTCAAGTGAGTATTTAAAATAAAAATCAGAGTGTTTGTAGTTTTCTTTTTTGATTTATACTCAAGCATCTGCACTGGTTGCTGTGCTGTTGCTAGTCTGGAATGAGCAGTATATCACATGCCCTAGTATGTAGAGACTTTAAGATGTGTTCATGTGATTTTTTTCTTTCCTACAAAGTAACAAAATTGAATTTTCCCAAGTCTGCCCTGTTAGGACTTGGAAGCATCAGGTCAGGGGTGGCAGGTAATTTCAGTCTAGTCCAAAGTGTGTCCCTTTTCACATCTGGACAAAAACCAGTACTAAAGCCAGATGTTTGCTGATGAACACTTCCAGGAAGAAGCTGTACTGGAAAGTCTGTGGCCTGCTGCTGGGTAATTTGCAAGACACAACTGCAGCTGCAGACGCTTCTCCTTATTTCCCATTTGCCTTCTGAAGGGTTCATTAGCATGATTTTTCCAAACCCCATTAGCACACTTCCCTTCCCCCCCATTATGTAATGCTCTTTAGTTATCGTTGTAGCTCTGCAAACATGTATCAGGCCTGGCCGAGATGCAATGAAGGCACCCTAATTAGCCATTAGTGTTCACACTTTTTTTTTTTTTTTCCTAGTTTTACCTTAGGTGTCAGAAACCAGAGGCAAGGTTCTTCAGGCTGTAGTTGAGAGCATTCACCATGGGTCAGACTCTGCTGTGCTGCTCCCAGAATGCAGCTTCTCTCAGAATCTCTAATTAACACAGGCAGATTTACTGGAAAGATAATTTCATAAAATTCATATGGAGTCACTGGAAGATGCCACAGACAATTCAAGCAGTCCGCCAACAAACAGGATTTTTATTCCAGCTAATTATTTTTAATGATACTATTAGTAATTGGAACTCACTGTACACGGCACCCTCCAGATAAAGATCTCAGCAAGTTTTACATAGCAGTAATGTGATGCCTCACAGAGCACTTAGGATTAGAGTGAGTTTATTTTATAGAAATTTTTAGACAAAACTCACAGGCTCATTCTCTACTCCCAAATCCAATGGTGTCAGAGCCACAAGCTTGAGATAAACACTGCCTTGGCTCCATGCCCTGATCTCTGATGGCTGTTTTATTTCATCTTTTGGTTTTGTTCTCTCAAGGTGCTGTTTGTCATTGTCTCCCAAGGACTCTGATGGCCCCGTTTAGTCCTGTGCCTTTCAGCTGTGCAAGAAATTGCTGCTGTAGATCCCCCTGCTCTGGCAGCAGACACTTTGACCCTGATTAAGCAACCACAGACAGGGAAGGAGGTCTTTGCAGGTAGTGTGCCAGTGATTAATGCACCTGCTTCACCCAGAAATGAACAAGAAGCAAATGAGTTGTGATTTTTGCAAATTGTTAAGCTGCTGAAAGAATAAAATGAAACACAAGCAGTGTAATGTGTCGTTAAACTGCTCTGCTCTGAGTGCCAAGTGGTCCAGACCAGCAAGGATCATGTGCCCTGGCCCCTCCAGATGTCTGTGATTGTTATTTATAAATATCTCTGCCCCAGCAATAAATCATCCCACAGTGCTCCAGAGCAGCAGCCTTTATCTTAACAGCTAGGAAGATCTGTCCCATAAAAACATGTTCTTTCATAAAGGCTGCAGGTTTGGGGTCTCCCTGTGTTCCAAAATACAAATTTTAAAAAAGAATAAGCACAAGCATTCAAAGCTTTGTCACCCTCTGTTAATTCCATTTATGATGACAGATGATGAGAAAAAATGTTTTTCCTGGTTTGAGAGGAGATAAGACTTGGTTGGGACTGAGGATGGGAGAGATGACTTGTCTGCTTGGAAAACTCTCTGGCTTTGCTATGGGATGGGCTTCTTTCCAATGCACCAGGAAAATTTCTAGAGATAAATTCAACCTGATTACAGGAGAAAGGCTTGTCCAAGGACACATTTATGTATCTGGAACTAAGGTTGTGGATAAGAAGATTCTCTATTACAGTAGGGTTAGCTTGGAAAACAAGGACCTGCCATCTGCCTTAGTGTTTCCTTTTCCAGAGGGGGAAAAAAAAGCCCACAGCTCTGATCAGTTCCTTTCTTCAGAGATGCCATGATCTTCTCTTCCGCTTTTTAATTCAAATCTATGCAAAGTTAGAAGTTGCAGTTCATGAAGATGCCCATGTCACTTCCATGTAAAATAAGCTGTTCTTATGGTCCTGGCCAGGTCTCAGAACTGAACTTTTTTTTTTTTTTTTTTTAATGGTTAGCCTGGCCTTCAGAGCAAGTGGTTCTCTAGCAATGTTTTGTTTAGGCAGGCAGAGACATGTCTTTCACTACCATTTTCAAAATATTTTTAGTGTTTGAATTTGTGCATGTAAGAAGATCCGTTCACCCTGTCTTCTCTACAGGTGCTTCAAATTTAGGTTCATTTTCATCCTTAAGTCATGTTTAAGGCATATACTTAAGGCATGTTTACATAGATGGAAAATTCAAGCTTTGGGATTTTTTTCTGCTCACAGGAAAATGAGATTGAGAAGTCATGAATTCCAAAAATTACATCATTTTGTTGTAAATCTGTGGCTAAAGTAGGTGGTTTTCCTTGGTTGTTAAAACTATTTTGTATATCTGTCTGCACTTGAGAGATAAACTATAGGGAGAAGATTTCAGCAATATGTCATTCTGCTTAACTACTTGTTATCTTTCATTCTGAAAAACAAACCCAAAACACAATAAAGAAGCAAATCATCTCTTTCAAGAGCAGCCCTTCCTGCTGGTCAGAAAGTTTGCTGAAAGGCAAACACAGGCTGTGGCCACACACTTATCTCAGAAGGAGGAAATTATGAAACAAGAGCAATGTTTCAAGGCTGGAAAGAATTCCTTTTGTCTTCCATCGCTCTTCAAGCTGTGTGTTGACTTGGCACAGCCTGATTTTTTGGTAGTGGGGCAGGGCCACAGGCTCAGCGTCTGTGAGAAGCTGCTAGAAGCTTTCACCATGTCCAACAGAGCCAATCTCTGATGGCTCTGAAGATGGACATGCTGCTGGCCCAACTGGAGAGGTTGGTAATGCCTCTGTGATGGCATGTTTAAGAAGAAAATCAAAACAGTGCACACACAGTTTTTTCCCCAGGGGTGGTGTTGTAGTTTAACCTGGGAAGAATTTAAGGAAGTAATGAAAAGCTTCCAGCCACTAGGAAGCTAGACACCCCTCTGTGAAAAACACTTGTTAAAGCCAAAAAACGCGAGAACTGCCCTTTTCCTTCTTCCGGTCTCAACAGGTAACACGGGCCTAGCGTCTGTCTCGGCCAGGCCGGGCCTGCCGGCCCTGCCGGGGCGGAGGGGGGCGGGGGACTGGTCCCCCCTTTTCCCTAGGCCGCCTGCCGCCCCTCCACTCCCCCATCGGCTCGGGGGAAGGGGGGTGCTGCAGGGCTCAACCGAGCCAACCTTGCTAACATCTGGCTGCTTGCCATCCAGCCGAGCACCTGCCAGGCACCCCCCCGGAGCGGCCCTGGGATTTTACTCCCGTGGGAGTTGCCCACAGTCTATCGAGCAAAAAAAAGAAGAACCCACCCCTCACCCCCCGGGCCGCTGTTGCTGAGATCCTGGCTGATTCGATCTGAGCTGCTTCTTCCAGCTACAACTCCTGCCATCTGTAGCACCCAGCCGGAACGGGCGAGATGTTAACCCTTTCATTGTTTCAATCCTCTCTAAAGTGAGAGAAAAGAACAAGATAAAAGCATGTAAAGAAACAACATGGAAACATCATAGTCAGTGAAGAAGAAATAAGGTCCTAGATGGGAGGGCTGAGGAGATGCCTTGATTTTTTAGAGCTAAAATCCTCTTGTGAGCTATGGAGAAAAGACTCTTTGTTCTTATAACGCATGAAACTATGGGGAGATGAAAAGTTCAAATTGCTATCGAGCAAAGGCCTCCATGTTGAAGTAAGCAGATATTAAAGTAGCTGTGATCCCATGAAAAGTTTGAACAGAAAATGAGAGAAGACAAGTCCTGTGCCCCCCAGGAGAGGAAGAGGGATCTCTGCTCCCAAGGATGAAAATGATTTCAGAAATAAATATTGAGAACTTTTGCTTTAAAACAGCTCGTCTTTAAAACGGTACCCCATAAGTTGACATGGCCCATACACAAGCTGTAAGAAGGCTTGTAGAAAATAGGAAGGGTTTCACACTGGCAGGTTTCCGCGGGTGGCTGCTGGTTGTGGAAATTGAGAGCCATGAGAGAACTGTTGTTTTTCTCTGTATGGAGGCTGTAGAGCAGCCTCCATAATACTAACAAAAAAGACTTCTCTCCCTAAGTAAACTGAAGAAAGACTATTTTAAAGGTAGTAAACTGACTAAAAACTTTAAGTTTTGTTTCTTTACATTGTCAGTGAGAAAGACAAAGTTGTAGGGTGAGGAGAAGTGTTCTGTTTTGATTCTTTTTTTTTTCTTCTTAGTTACTGTAAATAAAATTTTCTTTATATCCTTTGAAGATTTAGAGTCTGCCTTACCTTTCTCCTGACTCTATCTTGCAGCAGGAGGTGCCTAAATAAGTAACCAGCACCGAAACCCAGCACAGGCAGCCCCCTGTGGCTGCCACTGCAGCCATCACCATCGCAGCATGGCCTGCGGTGATATGCCACCGCGGCCACCGCTGTGCCGGCACAGCCCGCAGCAAGCCCTGCCTGCCTGGCTGCCCCTGGCTAGTTGTGCTGTGGGCGAAAGGGCAGCAGGGGGACTTCTCCTCCTGGCACCCCATGTGAGGAGAGGCATTAAATAGTGCCAGCATTGCAGCAGCCGCTGCCTGTGCAATGGTGGCAGGGCCACACGGCCAGCAGCGGAAACATGGTGAGCAACTCTCTGACGTGGAACCCAGATGGGATCAACTTCTCAGTACTGCGGGACCTTGTAAGAATCTTTGAATTAGTGGAACATCTTGACAATGGTACCTAGAAGCAGCAGTTTTCTCTAATCAGAGAAGAGGAGGAAGTGAGGGCATGTGTGGGAAACAACATGGGGGCACCAACGTCAGTGGAAAAGAAAGAGGGGGGACGGGGTGCTCTAAGTGTCAGAGGCAGGATTCCTCTACAAGCCATAGTGAGGACTATGGTAAAACAAACTGTTCCCCTGTAATGCTTGAAGTCCACGGGGGATGCAGAGATTCACTGGTAGCCCATGGGAAAAGTGCTCACGCTGGAGCGGGTGGACAAGTGACCCATGCCACAACAGTTTTGGGAAGACTGTTTGCCCATGGGAGGGACGCCATGGCAGAGCAGAGGAAGGACTCCTCTTCCTGAGCAAACAGAAGATCTCGAGTGACAAACTGACCAAAACACCCACGCCCTGACTCCCTGCGTTGTCGATGAGAAAGAGGGAGGGACTGGGGGGAAAAACGTGTTTTAAAGATTTTACTTCTCATTATCCTCCTCTGACTTTGTTAATAATAAATTTATACCTGTATACCTTTAAATTTGAACCTGTTCTGCCCTTAGAATGTTTTTTCTCCTAGTCGTTATCTCAACTCATGAGCCCTTTGTTAATTTTTTTCCCTCTCCCCAGCTGTAGCAGGAGAGGGTAAGCGAATGACTTCTATGAGTGCCTGATGTTTGGGCAATATCAAACCATGACGACAAGGTGAAAACAAGGGATTAGAGCTCATTACTGGTTAGTCAGAGAGATAAACCACAGTAGAACAACCAATGTAAATGGTGGTGGTTCCTCTGTATGTGTGACTGTTGAGGGACAGGCTGCACCCTGACTTGGGAGTGAGACAGCAGAAACTCTCAGAAATTGTTTTGTTTATGATTCTTGTTGCATCACTATGTATTGCCAAGTGAGTAGGCAGTGAGGCACAGTACCCAGCACTGATTTCCTTTCTTAGAGGGTGCTAAGTCACTAAGAACATAATTTCTATTCCATAGCATTTTTGTTTTCAATGATTGATTTTTTTTTTATTATTTTTTAAAAAGTCATCTCCTAGATGCATGACCTGTGTACAGATCTGTTATCCCTCAGATACCTCACCTGGGATGCTCCTCTCTCCTGCTTGGTGTTGTCTGTTGCGCACTAAGGCCAGGTGCCAGGTCAGATAATGGGGTCAGATCAGTCACAGCAGCTCTGAAGGGGCTTTCTGTCACTTCATGGTGCTGCTAATCGATCAGTACTGCTGGAGCCTGCTGCCTCTCAGGCATCTGTAAGCATTTGCTGGTTTGGTTGGCTGATTTGATTTCTTCCAAACATAACCGGAGTTTTTACATTTGCCTTTACTGTTTGCTTAGTGTCAGTTGAGAGAAAACACATTAAAGAATAAAATGCTTCATAACTTTCTATGGTTTCTTCTTATTTTTTAACTTTTTTATGCCCAATCCTAGAGGACAGAATTGCTGTGCCTTTGGTAGCTGTTAAAGGTGGATCTTATGCTGAATTTGAGCCAGGCTTTTTGAAAGTCTGCAGTGTTGTAGCTCTCTGAATGGCCATGTGCCTTTTGGGGGCATTGTTCTGAAAGTTTCTGAATGCTGAATTTGTCTCAGCCATGATGGTATTATCTGGTATAATTGGTGATATTATTGACTGCTGTGAAAATAGTTCATGGCATATCAAGATCCTTCCTAACTGAGCTGTGTGATCTGTGCCCACCCTCTCTCACATGAGAGTTGTAATGTAGACTCAAATTTCTTGGCAGCTTTTCTTAAAAACATGAGTAAGTCTCTTCCCTTTTGTCTTGCAAAGCTTCTTATTACTAGAGAGCTCCCGTGGACTAAGGTGGTATTAAAGTCATGATGGGTTTTAAGAAAGTCACCCATGCATGATCTTAAAGAGCTTTTGGTGGTATTGTACAGCCTCCTGCACATAACACCTTGGGACAGTTTTTGCTTTGTATGACCTTTGTGTGAGATATGTCTTTATTCAAACTTTCAGCACACATCTACCTGGCACTACCAAAGACCTAAAAGTTCTCCAATTTGGTGTTTGGGGAGTAGAAACACAGAAATGAGAATGTACTTTAGAAGAAGTGAAGATGAATGGGTTGTGCCAGCAGAAACTTGGTGGCTGTATTCTTGTATTTTACAAAGACGAAAAGCATAGGAACATTTTTTTAATTATTTGCCGTTTTCAATTCATATAATATTATTAAAAGGTTGATGATTAGGTGGGAAAGAAAGTGTATAAAAGTCTGTGAAGCACATGGATGTGCAGTCCAAATTAGGATTAGTGTATTCTTGGGTCTAGAGCTCTACCACATTTGCCTTTAGAAAGGTTGTAGCACAGCTACATAGTAAACTCTAAAGAAAATATTTCAAAATTAGTGTTTGGATATAAGGAAGCTTCAGCCCACATCTTCTACAGAAAGTGCCACACCAAGTACTGCTAAATATTTATGCAGAGCTGTGTGAGCAGAAATTCCTGTTCGTCACCAAGGCATCAGCACATGGGCTGGAATTCAGGGAGGTGAAGTGACCTGAGCAAATTTATGTTTGGTAAAGCTAGATTTTAGCTTAGTCTTTCAAGGCAGTTTGCCCAACATTAGTTGGGTTTTAATTGCTCCAGGTTTTTAAAGCAAGCAAATCTTCACAGGAGCATCTGTGACAAAGAGGGACTGAAAATGTCGACACTGGTGAAATTAAACAGCCTGTCTTTTCAAGCCTTTCTGTCCTTGAAGGTGCAATTTTGCTCTGTTCCACCAGGTCCAGTTCTCATTAGTTCATATGGAATCACTTTTGAAAGTGAAGGGTCCTTTGACCTCATGGTTATCATTATTCCTGTTTTGTCTGCAATTACCAACAGAGATCCATCTGGAAAATCATATACCTACTTTAATTTTCATTGACAGCTGAACCATCCCATGTTTCTAAAGGGGCAAGGCCTAGTAAACACATTTTTCATGTCTCTCTTCTATTTTATTTTTAATGTCACTTGAATGCTCACCTACAGACATCTCGGTAGGTAATCAGGATATTCTTAATTAAAAAATCTACTAAACTAGGACATCTTCCAAGGAAATGAATTAGGCCAAGTGGTATTCAATTATGCTGCTTAGGGAAGCTTTGGTGTCTCTTATCTACAATTCCACTGACTGTTTTTAGAAACTCTGCCCCTACTGAAAATTCTGCTTATCTGGGACAAACCCTGCTCATCAGTGGGTGGATGCTACTCTTAGGCTTCTTCAGTCAAACTACATATTTTCCAGAGCAGCTCCTTCAGTTATATGCAAACCAGGATCCTAAGCTGGATCTGGCCAAGGTAAAAATCACCCCTGGACAGAGAATTTGGAGCAGGGAGATGCTTCACATCATTTCTCAGAGTGGCTGGGGGTGAAGCATTGCCAGGCTCCTGTACCTCTGGAGTTTTGCTGTGGCACTGGACAAACTGCATGGCCTAAATTTTTGTTTCTTAATTCTATTTCTCACCAACTAAAGCTGTGTGGAGCTTGAGTATCACTTGGTATTGGGTGTTGCATGGTACTGCTTAATCTGAGCTTTAAATTGGATCAGGTGGTCTGTATCTCTGCAATACATAAACTCATATTTAGATCCACGCCTCAGTGTTTTCCAGGGTTGTTGGTACACATGTGACAGTGAAAAATGAGAATCTGGGCATCAGTGCTGCTGCCAGAATTAATTTGTTGTGCCCAGTGTGAACTGTTGTGTGCGATGACTCTGTATTTATGTTAAAAATGTTATTGCAATAGAATAGTGTTTTAATTAGCTATGTCCGCTTTCAAATGAAAGCATCAAACTTGCAAATCAAGCGTTTGTTGTTAATTGCTGTATTTTAACATCTCTGATAATAAAATATATTCTCTGTCTCTGCATAATTCGAAACATTAAAAATGCTGAACTAGAATGTCTGGAATATCTGCCAGCATTAGGAGCTTTTGCATAGGTGCTAAAATAAAAAAAAACCCCAAGCTTCCCTCAAATTAACACAAGAATTTTACTGTTGGAGATGTTATTTCTTAACTAAGAGGTACATACTTAAAACAAATTTTCTTTGAATAGGTCGTGTAACATCCTTGCTTTCCTAATTTTCTAGTCTGCCTCCAGCAAAAAACTTTTTAATGTATCCAGTAGCTTGCAATATTTAATTAATTTTCAGTCTCTTGCTTTTTAAGGACAAACTATGTGGTCAATTTTGACTGAAAACTCTTCATTTAAAAAGTTAGCATTTGTGAAATCAAACACCAGCAGCTTGGTAATTCCAGTGTCATTACTTGCACTGGGAGCCTTCTTCCTCTCCCAAATGAGAGAGAGAGAGAGAGCTCTCCTATTCAAAAATCAAACACTGCAACCTACAGCAAGTGCATATGAATTAGGAAGTGGAAAAGATCCAAGATTAGTTACAGGCAAAAGTGAAGCCTATTAGGCTGTTCTATTTCTTGCTGAAGGGTAACTCAGAGAAGTTCAGCATCATAGCAAATTTTCAATTAAGTACAAGAGTTACTCTTCTATTGTAACAGTCACTTCTGGTACCTGGCTGTTATAATTAGTGACATACCTGGCATTTTAAAGACTAGCATGAATAATGTAAAGGCCTTTATTTCAGCCTTCCAGTTGTGATACTTGGCTTTTCGTCTTAAAGACTGCCAGAGATCAGGTTTTGTTAGCACTTCATCTGCAAAACAGTGCTGCTCATTTTGAAGAGCAGATGTCCAGCTACTCTAAGTGTTAAATCCTAATTTGAGAGGTGCAGAGGTAGATACGCACAGACTTGCTACCCTTCAACTCCTGAGCCACACTCAGAAGTTTCCAGTCTGACAAGAGGAGCTGCTGCACCCCACATAAGACCCAAACCAGGCTCCAGCTGTATGAGTCAGTGTTACCCACCCAACAAACTCTCCTTCCATCTCACCCTTACCCACATGTGCTTCTCTGCAAATGTGCTGCTTGTGTCCTGTCGGCGTCCAGCCTTGAGGGAGGCCGGACACCTACAAATGTCCTTTTCTGCTCTTGCCCTTACCAAAGAACGAAGCCGAAATCTGTCTCCTCGTGTTATTTCTTATCACAAACTTTTTCTCTCTGAGCTACAAAGGTCTTTTCAGCAGCTCAGCTTCTGGTCGACTCCTGCCTGTGGCAGTGTACTTCTACAGTCAGCACTGCGGAGCGGGGAGCGGCAGACCCCCTGCCGGGGAACCCCGGGGAGCCCGGGTCCCTCCCGGGCAGGCAGGTTCCTCGGCTCGGCTGCGGCCCGGTTCCTCTGGGCTCGGCATCGGGCAGGACAGACGAGAGAGACAGGCTGCTGCTTCTTCGAGGGTTTATTAACTGAACATCAACAGCTAGGCAGATGCAACAACGTAGCACAGGAGAGGCGAGCCACACAGCACGTGGCCCACCACATGGTGGAGGCAAGCTGGGCTCCAGCAGCCTGGCCCCGGCCCCCGTCCCAGCTGCCCCGTCTGTGCCCGCGCGGCAGCGGCCAGGGGGGCCAGGGAAGCCAGCGGGACCAGCGGGACCGGACCCA
>WEZZ01014396.1:2163-26466 GCA_013400585.1 Chloropsis cyanopogon | reverse complement strand
GGGCAGACAGAGTGGGAATCTGAGTTCTGCAGGCTGACCTATCTCTTCTTCATGGTGAAGAATCACACGTGGAGCTGAGGTTGGAGAAAGGAGGTAGGAGAAAGCAGAGCCTGAGGGCTGCCCTCACCAGAGCCCTGCACATGTGACTTCCCCAGCACTGCCTGCTATTTTGTCTGGATAAGAAAATCTGGGACATATCCTCTCTTAAGCTTGCAGACCCAAGGGTCCCGTGCTGCATTTCTTCTGAATCCAATGCACAGTGTGAATATTTTCTCCCCTCTAAAATAACAGTCCTTCTGCTGCTAGTTAAAATAGCATGGCACACATGTCACAGCAGCTGTACAGAGTAGCTGTGCATTTGTATTCCTGTGAAAATAGAAACAAGAAAATGGCACAACTCTTCTTCTCCCCTGCAGAAAACAAAAATATTCCCAGAGCAATAACTGTGAAGAAGGGCATTAAAAGGAAGTTCTGATAGGTCAAGTTCACATTCAAGCTGCTGCTTGCTGTTAGTTACCATGCATCAACTGGGCCACAGTAGCTGCATTCTTAGCTCAGGGGAGATTGAGGGTAATGAAACTTATTGTGGTCTATGACAAAAGACAGCTGAGCTAAGTCACCTTACCAGGCATTTGCCATAGTGGCAGAACAAAGGACTCTCTGGCTTAGCTGACATCATAATGTTTAAATGGTGGAAGTTTCAAGCTGTACTTCAATCATTAGTTTCCATTAATGTGCACTTGAAAGAGAACACCAAGATTTTGCTTCCTATGTGCCTCAGCCTACTTTATATTTTATATAAAACACTTTATATGAGACAAAGTAAAGGTTACTGCTTCACAACTTGGTGTCTCTGCTGCTTGGGAAGGCACAAAATACACACTGGTTGCTCTTCCTAGCAGCTTAAGGGTAATTTGCACTGTTGGAAGATTGCAAAGAATGTTACTTGTGCATGGTCCACTGTCTAGGGACTAAGCCTTAGTGTTGATGTGGTGACAAAATGCAACAAGTTGCTTTTACTTGTCAACATGCTAGCAGGAGATAGAGAAGAATTGCAAGTGAACACTGTAGTCTCAACATAAACTCTTCCTTTCCCACTGCAATAAAGCTACTATTCATTTCTTAGACTCTGCTTCCCAGTTCTTTACTATATTAGAGGTTTTTAATTTGTCTTATTTCCAGCACAAAGCCTACCACTAACTAACTACCAGTACTGGTGTGTCAATAATACTTTAGGGGGAAATATTTGTAAACTTACTGGAGCAGTTACTGGGCATACTTCAAAACTTAAATATTCCAATAGAGGGAAAGAAAACGACTACTCCAATGCAATGCATAAAGTATATGTGTATATATTAGAGGCCGAGTTTCATTATTATCTGTGTTTTTGGTTAATTTTACATTTTATTGAGAAATTATATGTATTGAGAAACATAGTTTATATTGAGAGGCCAATTTTCACGTAGAGATGAAGAAAAAAATTTGGTTGTGACATTGACTTCCAGTCTTCAGTAAATTATCAAGCTCTTTTATAATTATAAAAAGTTTTTGAAAGAATACAATATTCACTCTGTTTAATTAACAATGGTTGCAATGGATAGTTATTTTCTATTTTTTTCTTCTTTTCCATGAACACCATTAGTTAAAATAGGACATTCAGAAACATAGGAGACAGAAAATCAGGATTTAGGCCTGAACACAATTTGAAAAAGAAATACTCCAAATTTTTCAAAGGGTACTTTAGATTATAGGAACTGGTATCTTACTCTGTTTTAATTTCATCCAACTCTTTTAAAGAGTTGTGGCTTTAGGTGACAATCCTTTTAGTAATTACATGAGTCTTATTGTTCTGATTCAGTGAAAAATTTCACATTTAATAGTTTTCTAGAGTAAGAGAAAGTGCTTATGAAGGTTTGTTTTTTTTTTTTTCTTATCCCACAGACGTATTTGCAATGCTTACACCTGAAATAAAACATCAGTAAAACCACTAGTTATTCACAGAAGTTTTCTTAGCCAGATTACTTTAAGCTGCTTTAATTCCACCCAGCTGGAGTTTTTGCATGACCCATGGTAGAGATATGTGAGTGTGAACATAGATTCAGAAACAGCCTTGAGCAATGTTCTTTCTGAAAGCATGAGCAATGCTTAAAAACATATTTTGCTCCCATTTGGATAGGTTGTTACTTTGATTTTGTGCTTGTCTGAGAATTTGAAAGGCACTCAAAGAGGCTATAGTATAAAATATTTACTAGCTTAATTTTCAAATAGCTTCCTCATGTACAACCAGCAAACTTTTTTCAATGATAGATGTCACTGTTCAAGTTCAAAAATGAAGCAAATAGGATTTTTTTATAATTATCTCAAATAATGAAAAGACTTTGGACATTTCTGGCACTGGAGTATCACAAAAAATATGTATCAGATTCAGTACAACAGGAGGTTGTCTCAGAGTGTTTTATTTTCTTCACTTTTCAGACACTGAAGAATCAGAACATAGGCAAATGCACAGCCCATATCAGTTTCTCTTAGTAAATGTCTTATATTGACATTAAGGGGGTATGTTATGTCACAAAAGTTTGCAAATAACCTACTTATCCAGAAAATGATTTTAAAATGTGTATTTAGAACTCATTGCTATTCTTTGAATGAAAAATTAAAAAAAAAAATTAAAAAAAGGAATGCAAATAATCAGAGGGAAATAGAAATAAACAGGATCTGAAAAGAAACATGAATGGGTCTCTTTTGACACCAAATGAACTACTGGTACTGTATTTTTTTCTAAAGAGAGAAGACTAAACAAAAATATGAGGAGAAGACATAAGGATTGAGTCTCATCTTATGCCTGACTTAAAGGTTTAAGGTAAATACTTTAAAAGAATTTAACTGTGACCGGGTGAAATATCCCATTAAGGTATTATCAAATGAGACAAGCCATATGATTAGAACTAACACATACTTAAATAATGTGTTGAATTAAGCTTTAAGTCTTACATATACAACAATTTAATTTAATAGTCAAATTCAAAAGTAGAAAGCTTTGTTGGAAGACAACCTGGAGGAAAAACTAGAAGATACATTTCCTAGTGGAAACCAGGCAAAATTATATGGATGCCAGAAGCATAGTTCCACTTTCTAATTAAGGCCCCTAATTACTCAAACTGTTCTGCACAGTTGTTTTCCTTTTTTCCTATAGTGCTGGGAAGTCACAGGGGGATCTGCCCACATCCATCAGCTTGCTACACTTGAGTCTAAAATATGGCATGGCCTACAAAGAAAGACAATTCTTTCTCTTTTCTAATTAGCATCAAAATTGGAGACATTAGATTTCTACTCTTTTCTGACCCCACTTCTGGCTTCAAATTATATTGCTAAAGTCAGCAGTTCCTGCCAGGAAGCACTGCCAGGAGGTGTAAAAATCATTGTTCAGTAACTACTGTGGCAATGGAATAGCTGTTTTTTCCAGGAAGATTAAGATTGCAGCCATGCTATATCACTAAATAGAAAAGTGCTCCTTTTGATAAAGGGGTTCACAGAAATTAAAGGATGCACTGCTCACTCAGCAAGGTGAAGTGACAGCAAGGACCTGGAACCAGTGGGTCAGCTGTAGCAGACCCAGCTAATCACAAGGGCTGCAGTACAGGGTAACCTTCAGCCCTCTCCTGCTCGTGTTTTACTCAGAGCTTGTAGGCAAGCACACGGCGCTGGTTGTTCTTGAAAGTTATAATTTACAAACCTCTTTTGCAGGTGACTGCTTCCAGAACTGTGTCAGAAAATAACAGTTTTACTTGCTCTGTCTGATTTGCACTTAAGGCTTTTCCAGGAGGAGGTTAAAGGTAGGTGGTGACCCTGTGTCTGTAACTTCCCCTCTGGCTTTCTGAGGCTGTGGAGGTCTGTTCCGCTCTTTGGTACTATTTTGACTCCCTTGGGAAATTAGGAGGAGAAGATATTTTAAAAAAAAAAAAAATTAAAGTTGGATTTAAATGTAAGTCCACTCAAAGGTGGACTTGAATGAGCCTGGAGCTGCTTACCAATAAGCATTCAGGACACAAACTTGGGTGTATTCAGAGGCACAACTGCCAGTAATGAGGGAGACAGACGGAGACAACAAAGCAGCTGTTGTGTGTAAGTGCCCTCGGAACAAGAGAGTAGTTGTGTGAGCACTCCTCAGTTTGCCTTGGACTTGAACTGCTAGCAGCAGTTGAACTCCTAGGTCACTTACTGATGGCTGTCATTTCTGGAATATTCTCTCATTGGTTTTGTCATATCAGTTTTGGTAGGTAGTTCTTATAAGTAGAAGAGGAGCTGTGCCCTGAGACTCTTCCAGAACAAGAAATTATTCAAGGCATGCTGTGGCCTTATTTTTTTTGTCATTACCTATGAACTAAGCATAAGCACTTTGATAACAACCATCTGGAGTTTGTGGTACTGAGCAACAATATCTTTGCTTTATGTGTCCCAGTCAAGAGAATGATACTTGCACATTCTTTGGAGGGGTAATAGAACTCGTGAATATAGCATATAAATGCTGACCTCATGATGGCTGCATGCATAAAGTGTTGTATCTCTGTCTGGAAAACAGCTGGTTTGGTGGTTTCCACTTACAGGAGTATCTCCAGGAGTGAGAGTCTTATTCCTGGAAGGACTGATGGTGCACACAGATTTGCATACAGATAGTATCCAACATCCTTTTTTTTGATGAAAATGCTAATTAATGCAAGTCCTACTCTAACCTGACTTGAAGTTTTTGTAAATGAATAGTTTGCATTACAACTGTTGTCTTCCTTTATTAGTGATAATTTTTATATTAAAGTGAAGATCTTTTGGAATAGCACCTCTAATTAAATTTGTAAATATACAAAAAGATTCAGCCCCAACTGTTTTGTTTGGTTCTCCAGTTATGCACAAAATCTCATGTACATTCAATGAAAAGAACCCCAATTTCCATTCCACCTATTGCTCCTGAAATAGTCCCTCACAAGAATGACCACTGGCATGCTCCAAAAATAGATGAACAGATTTCACTGAAATAATGGCCTTTGGTACTCTTGAAGTCATTAAACAGAATTATTCTCAACTGGGTTTTGTTGGTGTTTCTCTTTGGAAGGTCAGTAAAGCAGCAACAGTGGCACATCTGAGTTTCATCAGGTAACTTAAGCAGTGAGGTACATGGTGAATGCCTTTCTCCCAGAACACCAGAAATGGCAATTTTCCTTTGTGCTGGAGAGACAAAATAGGTGACCTGCTCTGGATGGATAATTCCTGTTTCCTGCTCAAGAAACAGAGACAACCTGGAGGCTTTAATTGAAGGGTCCCCTCTTTGCTAGCTAGCTATTTTAGAAAGGGTTTGGAGTCTTCACATAGGATTATGGTGTGCAAGTTAATACATTTTAAGGAAAGATGACAAAAGAAATAAGAAATGGAAAGAAAAATTACAGAATAATTCAACCAAAAATAGAAGGTAGATAAATATGCTAAAAAACATGTTCCAAAAAAAAAAACAAAAAACAAAAACGAACCAGAGACTTGATCAAAATCTCTGTAGGATTTAATATGCAATCTCATGCTTGCCCCAGATTAAATTTGCAGAATCAGCAGTTAGCTAGTTAACACACATTGTATATTTTTTTTATATCATACTCCTTGAATATTTTGAATAAGTTTTAGAAAAGCATTGGCATATTATCTTTCCCTGTAGTGCTAGAAAAGCAACCCAAATTTGACAGTAGCAGAGCAGATGGAGAAATCAGGGAGGCAGACAGCTCATATTAATGAGGATCAGGTTTGCTCTGGATGTGAAGATTACGAGAGAAGAACTACAAACTATATATAATGCTAACATCTAATATTGTACTGTTGTTATTGTATTGTATGGTATTGTTATTGTTATTATCATTATTATGGTATTGTAAATATACAAACTGTATATAATGCTAATATATAAATACATTAACATTATCAAGAACTATACAGTAGTATAATTCAGGAGCAGGCTTTGTTCAGTGACACCTTAGTGCTCCAGTAGCAATCATTACATGTCAGTAATGGGCAGCTCATTGCAAGTGGATATGGTAAGTATCTAGACAACCAGAACCATATCTGAGAGACAGTAGAATGCAAACATATATACTGTTTTATTTTGCAGTGTTCTCTCCAAGTTGCCTATGTGAATCATTTTTCTGCCCAAGACTATTTTTGACACCTAAATTAAGCCTTTATCACTTTCTGCCCTTTAATTTCCAGTGCTTAATGAAGCGTCAGGAGGAAAATAGCTTATTAGATTTCACCATTGAAACAAAATTAAAAATATTGTGGTTGTCTTTGAATTTGAAAACTAATATATAAAGAAACAGAGAAGGTAAGTACAAATGTTCAAAGTTTCTTTCTATTTTTTCAAGCACTGATTCTAAGTCCAGACTAGAAAACTGTGTCTTCTGTCCCTTTCAAAAACACTGAAATACCAGTTTTATGTGCTATCAATCTCTGAATTTGCATGTGACACACTTGATGGAAAGGGTAATGTCCAATTATCTAGTAAATCAATTTTATTTAAAAAAAATGCATCCATCTGTCATAGATACCTGCACCGCATCTTCACCACTACTAATGAATGTTTTGTAGACAAACATAGTAAGAAAAATTAGGAATGTTTATAATAATAGATATTTAATTACATTTTGAAGCCCTAAATAGTAGGATAGATTCTCAAAGAATAAACCTGTTGAGACATTATAGAATTCTGTGTGAAGGTGGGATAGTCAGTAAGCCTTGTTTTAAACTCTGTCTGGGGCTACGGCATCCCATCTGGCCCTAGCTTGCCTGGAGGTGCCCCCTGTCTGCGCTGCCTGGAGTTGAGACAATCAAGTATCTGCTCCCAGGGAATATAATTGTACTGAAGTGTGGGTGCATGCTGTGTAGATTAATCTTTCATGATGGTTGCTGAAGCACAGGACAAAGTCTTTGCTTCATTGATTTGACACAGGACATACTATTCTCATCACTGTATGACATGTTCTATAAAAAAAAGGATGGATGATTGGTCCTGGCAGGAGAGATATTCACGAAGTGCTTTTCTTCCAGTCCCCTGCCTCTTCCCTGCTTTTGAACTGAGACTTCTCAGTGGCAACTGCATCACAACAGCTTCTACTAATGCAAAATTAAAGACAGAAGGCCTCCTTTATGCAGCATACATGTGTCCTGTATTCTATTTGTACACCATTATTCAGTGTATTGAGAATGGACTCTCAAGTTCAAGTTGAATTTGGGAAAGTATATTCATCAAAGAGTTTAAAATAATACTTTCGTCAATTCCATTTCTTAAAATTTGCTATTTCCGAGAAGTACATTGTAACAACATGTGAGTTTTATTTGCACACTATATAGTAATTTTCACCAGTGTAAAATTTCTGATTTTGACAGAACCGGTAAGTAATAGGGGAGAAAGATATTCTTCTCAAGGAACTTGCACAAAGAAGGCATTTTTGCTAAGTCAACTGACGAAAGCCAGGAAGAGTTTGAAAATCTACATCTATGCTACTTTTGTACTTGTTCATAATAGACTTATAAGTCTATTTTTGGAAACTCTTACTGAAAATTTTACATGGATTTCTACACACAGAACTGCAAAATACAAGGGTTAAGGAATAAAAAAAAAGACTGCAAAGTGGTCACAGAGGCTAATTTTAGCTTAATGAACTAATTTTGTCTGTATTCAATAGGAAAGGAGTTAGGGAAGATCTGTGTGGAGTGTGGTAGGGAAAAAATTCTGTTTCTGTTTGGCTTTGTTTTGTGGGTTTTTTCGGTTGCATCTAGACTCAAAGAAAAAAAAACCACACCAACAAAAACCACAATTAAATAAACCTTAACCAACCTTGTCTGTGGACTATAGGGGAGCCAGAATATCTCTGAGAATTGTCATACTGCTTTGTTGCAAGACCAAATGAGTACGAATGTATTTGTGATACTGCTACTAAATTCACTTTCATAAGCATAATTGACCTTAGGAGTTAGACTTAAATGATCCTTGTGGGCTCCTTCCAACTCAGGACATTCTATGATTGAATATATGTTAGTGTGAAGAGTGTTTCTAGGGAAGTTTGGTCTCTGCAATATTGCCCACTTGTTAAACTTGAATTGTTACTAAAAAAATTGAATTATTGAATACTCTTCTATGTACAGATGTTTAAAATGGGTTTTGTAATTGTCTTGCTCAAATCTTTTACCATACATGACTGATTTGAGATTTAATATTTGCAACAGCCTAGCCAACAAGGAATTAAAAAATGGCTTTGCACATAAACTGAAAAATTGTTTTTTGCTTCAAAGTGGTGTCTCTGTAATTGTATCAAAAAGAAATACTGCTGCAGCTACAGTAAAATTGTGTAATGAAGCACAACTGATTATGCCATAGTTGTCCTAATATTAACATTATTATTCAAATGTAAATACTTATGTATCTTGTGGGGTATGTAGTAATGAAATTAGTTTATATTTTTCTTCTGAGTGTTGTGTCTTTTAATTCTACATTTGGTATCGGATCATAGTTTCAGAGAAATTATGAAACTAAGAAGCGCCTGCTTTAGAGAGTAATAAATTTCCTTTTTTTCTTTTTTTCTGGTTTTTTTTTCCTGTGTGAGTGTGTGTGTGTCTTCATTCACCAAGACAGAGATGTGAACCTGAATGATTCTCACCTGTGATGTTGGTCACATCTTTTTACTTTCTTACCTACAAGTTACCCTAATGCTTGTACCTGGAAGGCAAGGAAGGCTTTGATGGAATATGTTTGTCAGTATTATAAAACCTAAGACGTGATAGAAACCTAGCCATCTAAATAGCCAAGTATGTAAAAATGCCAGAAAAATGTCCATTCTGAGCTATTTTTATGTAGCGGCTGAAAGATAACCAGTAAGTGTTCACACAAACTGTGAGATGGCTGGATTCCAGAGCAGAGCTGTGGAAACTATCAGGCACACACTAGTGTCACTTTTGTGGATATAGGGATGGTGGTGGGGAAGAGTTCAGTGTTTTGGGGCAGATGGATGAATTGTGTGCTGACAGTGACTCTGAAACCATGTGTGGGTGTGAAGTGCCTCAAGGAAGCCATCTGGAAAACAGCATGGGTAAATCTGAGGCAGCTTTGGGGCAAGGTTTAATACAACTTCTCAAAATGGAACCAAATGAGGTCTACACTTTACTTAGCAACTTTTTCAAATGAAAAGGCTTGGGAGGTTTTGGAATTTTTTTATTTTATTTTATTTTATTTTAATTTTTTTTAAAGCTAGAGTTGATGGGAAGAGAGAAAAATAAATAATTATTGTGGTAATATAAATATTTACTTTTCTCCTTGCTCATTGTTGTACATCTTTCCTTGCACTTCTACTTTCACATTCTGGCTACCTCATCTGAAATCTCATCAACAGGATTACAGTGTTTTTATTGCTGAGCTATTGGCCTGTGAAACTGAAAAAGTCCATGTTGACCATCTCTTCCTTGCTGATGGGAAAAAAGGCTGGGGCAATGTGAGCAAAACTTAAAGGAAGAATCAATTATGTACAACAACTTCTTAATGGAAAAGGTAACTGTCCTGAGGAAGCTTCACTGAAGAAAGCATAAGGTGAGTTTCATAGAATCATAAAATTGTTTGGGTTGGAGGAGACCTAAGGTCATCTAATCCAACTCCTCTGCAATGAGCAGGGCCATCTTTAACTAGGTCAGGTATCTCAGAGCTCCCTCCAGTCTGACCTTGAATGTTTCCAGGGATGTGGCATCTATTACCTCAATGGGAAACCTGTTCCAGTATTTTAGCACCCCATTGTAAAAAAGCTCATCTTTGTAAATCTAGAAATGCAATTTCACGGCCAATTGTGGATCCTGTGTCAGGTTTCTGGATTTGCAGAGACTAAATATAAAGCTAAGACTTTAATAATCATGACCATGAGTAAATATGGAAGGAGAATTGTTTTTTTGTTGTCCCAAATTGTCCCATTTTGCACCCTCGCCTCCCTCATCCTCCAGTAACAATGATGAAGAGCGGCGCGGAGCCAGTGCCTGCGGCAGGGGTGTTGAGATCAGGGACAGCACATAATGAGCAGAATAGCTCAGTGTGAGCACTCACTGAAATGAAACTGGAATATGTTTCTCTCTGGTAGTGTTTGGTATTGCCACAGAATGAGAATGAAGAAATATGCTTGTAGTACCAGAAGTGGAAGGGAAGTCAGAATTTCTGAAGCATTGAATCTCTGCTGACTACATCCATTGTAGAAAATAAAATGAACTGAAGAGGGGAGAGGGTGAAAGAAGAGAATGGGAAGCTTCAGTATTTTTTTGCATGTTGCTGTCCTTTGCAGATCTCAAAAAATAATGATGCAATGATTAGGTAAGGCATCCAAAGTATTTACTAAATGCAATAGTATTTTAAATTCCAAATATTTTTTAAAAGAAAAAAAAAAGAGATTTTAAATTTGTAATATAAAATCAGTGCTAATGCAGAGTATTGAGCTGAATACTTATCAGTATAACAGACAAGAAACAGATAAGAACAGGTAGGAAGGAAGACTTACCAATGGGGCAAATTTGAGAAACAGCCAAAGAGTAAATCATTTCCACTGGGACTGAAGGCAAGTAGTGGAGGTATTAGGGGCATAGTAGATCCCCAAGTGTATATTGAATTTCAGTAAGGGAACTACTGACACTTATCATCATCTGCAGTAGTCAACTGGGAATCAGTGGATATAAAAAGAAGAGAGTATTCAAGAGAATTTCTGGGATGAAGTAATTATCCAATTACTAAATAACCAATTATTTTGGTTAATCCAACAACTGGATTACCCCAGCTGGATGGGTAAGCTAAAAATAATTAGCAAATTCCAACAAAAACTGCACCAAGATGCAAACACACTTTTCTGTTTTGTAGGCTTTAAAAAGGTAAAGATGACAGAATAAGTGGAAAACCTTTGCCTGTATTATAATGTCTCTAAAGTGATTAGAAATACAAAATGGTAAATTTGGTTATGTCACCAAGAAACTTTATATTTTGTGAATTTTTTTAAGATATATTTTAGCTTATATAATATAAAACTGCTTTGTCATAGTTGTGATGGAAATAAGGATCATACTGACAGCTTTCATATCCAGGAAGTTTGATATATGAAGCATTAGTACATGAAATGTCTGTGGTAGTATAGTATGTAGTAGCCTGGTGGAAAAATTAAATAAACTGAATGATTGACTGATTGGCTTTCTTCTTGAAATAGCTAATGAGCTATTAAAAATCAGCTTGTGAGTAAAAATAAGTTTTTTTTCAATAAAAGGAAGGAGCCCATAAGGACTGAGTAGCAGTTCCTTGATGAAAAAAAGCACTAAAAGCTGTCCCACTGCAACTTCCTCTCCATCTGAGCTCTGCACATAATGCTCGGTGATCAAAAAGAAGGCATTCTTCAAAGTTAAAGAACAATAAAAAAAATTCCACGGTATTTTCACATGTTTGTGGTCCCAGAAAGTCCAAAGGTACTTGGGCTTTGCTTTTATCATGGCTCATCCTAAGGGTTCCACAGAAGTAAATTTCAACACAAAATTGAGGCAGTCAACTGGTAACTCACTCAGGTAACAAATACCTATCTTTAACTATTTCTAGCTGGCCTTATATCTTTCTGATAAGAAGTGTCCTACTTCAGTAGGCTGCTTTGGTAGAAAACATGATGAAGTTTTGCATATTTGGGGTTGAGTTTGTTTTTTTTCTTAACTTTTAATAAAGATTGTGCCCATGGCAGGTCCATGAAATGAAACCAAGGACACATTTCTTCTGTAGAAAATGCAACACTGTATTTCAATGAAAAGAAAGGTGAGGAGTGAGTTCTACTCACATCCCATTTCCACTGGAATTACAGAAGAGGAAGGGGAAGGAAATCCATTACAGGAAACAATTTTTTTTTTTTCTTTTTTTCTTTCAGAAGTGTTTATTGAGTACCCTTTTAAAGCTTTTTGGAGAATTTGCTCTAAAGGCTTTCAGTGTAGGATAGGTATTTAAAATTGGTCACTTTCATCCTTTTTCAGTTTAAATGGAAGGCAACTATAGGTCTGGTAAGGAATATCTATAACTATTATGGTGCAGAGTGGATGAGCAGATTTAATTTATATAGGAAAGGCAGAATCTTTTGCAGGTTTGTAGACTGTGATAGTCCCATTAATGCAGGAATGCCTCCTGGGGATCTGACTCCAAAGCATGTGCAGGACAAGTAGGTTTAGTGAACAAAGCAATAAAAGTGTCAATAATTGAACAGAAGATGTAATAATCTCTTACAATAGCTGCAGAATAATACTGAACTAGAGCTTATTGGGTATTAGAAACCCAAGAATAGTAGAAACTTTTTTTTTGCTCAGAGCTTGTGGCAATATGCGATGTTCATGAAGCTTATTTGTATTTATCTTTAAGAAGTGTAATTATAAACACTTTAATCATAAGCAATAAGCGACAGCATAAATTAAATTATTAGTGAATCTCCATCTGATTAACTAGTAGCACCCTTATCCAATACATTGTAACATATGTAGATCCTGTGTTCCAGGATCATCACCAGCAACTGAGTCTTTAATACTAATAACATTCTCAAAAAGAAAATACATGTTAAAATGCAGCAATGCATTTCTGTCTTGTTCCTGAATGTGCATGTGTTGACACCTTTGAATTTGTGTGGTACATCTACTGAAAGTAAGATACAATCTTCTGTTGCAAATTATCACTTATAATTAAATGGTTCTAAAATTCTGTTATTTTGGTTTATGCAGTGAGGAAGATATTAAATGGAAATGTCTTGAGTCATTGGAAATTTTGTGTTCTAGAAAGAGCTCCATCCAAAAATGTACTCATTCTTCTCTTTCTTCATTTTCACTTCACAGGATCATAGAATGATTTGGATTGAAAGGTGCCTCAAGGAACACCAAGTTTCAAGGCCCCAGCCATGGGCCAGGACACTTTTCACTAGAGCAGGTTGCTCAAACCCCCCTGTAATCCGCCATTGAATGCTACCAGGGATGGCACATCCACAGCCCCCTCAAAGTAAAGAACTTCTTCCTAATGTGTGATCCAAACCTATCCTGTTATTATCTAAAGCCATTCCAACTTGTCCTGTTGCTAGATGCCCGTGTGTAAAATCCCTCTCCAGCTTTCTTTTAGGCTCTCTAGGTATAGGTTTCCCTTGAGCCTTCTATTCTTCAGGCTGAACAACCCCAAAAGCAAAGGTGAAATTTCATTGAAAAAATTGCTGTATTTTATAGAACCATATATTTGATACTTTGTTTTAAAAATCAAACCTGACATGACTCATCTCTGAATCAAAGTCTTAGTAAACTTAAGGAATCTTTTTAAGAGCTCAGATGTCTTCATTTATGGATCCAAATTAATCTTGCTTTTCTCCTTTTTTAGTTGATTTTTCTTTGACAAATCAAGATAGATTTTTAGTGTGCATTTTTGTTTGTTTTGAATTCAGCTAAAACCAGAGAGTAGTCCTTTTCTTCTTGGCATAGTAAAAGTTTGCTCCCAGTCTAGGCCTGATATTTAGGATTATTCAAACTCATAAGTAAGGGGCATAAAATGAAAGGCATATGGAAGCAGGGGAAAATATGAAGTTCAAAAACCAAGATACCGGAAGTTTCTTCTTCTTTATAAGTGTTGTTTTTCTGTTGTGGTTTTCTTTTAAAGACCTCGTGATGCTTTTTCCCCAGAGAGAAAAGTTTTGATTTCATTTGAAACACCTTGGAGACAATACATATTTATTGAAGAATCTGTTAAACAATTTGATTTCTGAAAATGTGAAGTTGTATATAGGTACTATTTTACAGTTGATTAAATTTTATGCAGTGTACGATACTTCCATCCCTTTTGGAGAACTGACATATATTGTACAAAAGTGTGTTTTGTTGTATGCTATAGACTTTACTTGTGTAAGTAATGAAGAAAAAATGGAAAAATGGAGAAATGGAGTAAAGTCTGTTCTGGAAACCAGTTCAGGAAGCTTTTTCAGCACATATGCTCTCCTTTGAACAATATGAGTGTAATTTCATAAACATCACATTGACTATAAATCAGCTGCTCCAGGTACCTCATCCCATGTCCCTTTTTGCATAATTCTGCAAGCTTCACTGATTGAAGTTACTCATGCTTTCAAATGCAATACCGACCTTAGGCCTTGTTTGAGGTTCATTTCTATAATTTCTGATCCAAGATACATCTCTCTCAGCTTCTGCTGACATCCAGTATGGTACAGAATGTATTGGGTTTTTCAGGATGAACCTTTAATAAGCAAGGTAGCACTAGCACTGTCAATATAGTCATAAAATAGTTCTCACTAGAATTGGAGAAGGACTCTTCAGTCAGTCATTTTTAATGAGGATTGAGACATATTTATCAAGCCAAATGAGAAGAAGAATTTTGGCACAGGATCTCTGAGCTCTCACCTGACATTAGTATAAGGAGTAAGTCACTGCTTCTAAATGAAAAGTAATTTAGCATCTTTCCCTAGAGTAAAAGTTTATTAACTACATTCACCAGTAAGCCTGCGCTGCTTAATAATAAGAAATTTATTTTGCACCAATGCAAAATCTCTTTTACAATGATTCTGAAATACTTATTGACACAACAGGAAGAAATCAGCTTGGTATGCATAAGACAAGCACAATGCCATGATCAGTTACTTGTTAATAAAAGACTTATTTGGAACAAGAATCAAGTTCTTAAAGGCTTTGTTCTGGCTGAACAAGGTGGATTTCACTTCTAGCTGCTGATTTGTATGCCTCATTCACACTCTGTCACCCCAGTTTATAAATGTAGCATCAGATCTGGGCTACTGACTGGGTGTCACTCCACCCAACACAAAACAACTCAATGTGTTGTCTTGGCTCTCTCTGCTGGAAGTGAAAATCAGCTTGTCCAGGGCAACTCAGCTGGATTATTTCTGCAATAATTAAAGAATTAATCTTGGAAGACTACGTGGGTATTTTGAATAAGTTAGAGACCTCACATAAAATATTACATGATGTGAATAATCTTATTAATAGTTCATCATTAAGATAATAAACATATGCCATTCCTGGCACTGTAGGAATTTTTGCAGTATAATAAAATGGAGCTAGCTGCTGGGTTTGAGCCCAGTGGTAATTGATACCTGTGATTCATAACTAAATTTTATAGCTAATTTCTTTGGTCAGGACAGTGCTCATTCAGCATAACATCTAGACTGTAAAAAGATGAGAATAAAGTATTCTGAAAAATGAATGTGACAGAGAACTAGATACAACTTCATTAAACTGTCTCAAAAATTCAACATTTAATTTTCCCTAATATAGAAATAGCATTTAAATTCATTGCTTCTAAATATTTCATATGCTCTTAATAACCTAATCTTACAAATACACACTGTTCAGTGTCACCCCTTTCACCCAAATACATTTACAGAAACATGCGACTTTTCTTTTTATTTTCTGCCTTCCTATTTTTTGTTCCTTTCTATTTTTATGGCCTATGTTGGTACCTTCTTTTCCTGAAGCAAAACTGATTAGAGCTGTTTTAGGGAGACTGCTGCAAACTTTCATTTAAGTTAAAACTTTTTTTTTTTTAACTGTAGTGTATTTGTCATTTGCACTACATAATGTCCTCTGTGTCCAGTTAACTTTGTTTTGTGGTTGTCTCCATAAATTATGTTAGAAAAAGAAGGATTTAGCCTCATTTGGATCTGTTCCTAAGATCACCAAAATCATAAGGGAAAGCTGCCAGTGACATGAATTGGCTTTGGACCAGTCCTTAAAACAGAAGATTATTTTTTTTATTATGTCAGGTTTGTTTGTTTTTTTTTAAATCAGTAAAATACTCTGACCTCTACTCTCTACTTTCTCTACTGTTTGGGATTTCAGAATCTGAAAATTATTTAAACATTGAAGACTTTCTTCTTCTGTATTGGTAATATTTATTGCAGAATTCTTTTTTGGTCTCATTAATTGAGACCAAATTAACGTTAATTTCAAAGTTCTTGGGCTTTTAAGTGGTCCTTAATGGTTACATTTCAAAGCAAATGTTTGATTAACATTAAATGTGACATTCTGTTGAGATTCACCCACCAAAACCTATGTGAAGCTTCTAGTTTTGGAATTTGGCGTCCATCCTCATACTGTACTAACAAGGAAAAGCATAGTCATTAGGGTGGCTATTGTTTTTAATATTTAAACTTTATCTTGAAGACATTATTCTTGCAATATTATTCCTTCTGACAGAACCCACTGCTTACCTGGTTAATTGCTGCTTCACTTTAATTTTTATTGATACAAATTGCTTTAAACATTGAAACAAGAGATTGGTGGCATTAATGCTGTTTAGGTCTGCACGTAATGCAGACACTGCATTATTTAAATTAAAGTTTATGTCTGATGTTCTGTTTGCAGACCTGTGTCCTAAGTGGTTTACCAAAACAATGGAAACTAATGGGGAGTTTTAGAAAATGCAGGCAATTTACAGAAAAAAAAAAAAAAAAACAAACTTTCTACCTTGGAAGAACTGATAATTTGTGATTAAGTTCCTTTCAGCATGCACACACATATATTATCTTAAACTGGATGTAGCTGAAACTTTCTGATTTGTTGAATACCTCTCCAGGTGAAGAACTGTTTCTTATAGTTATTCAACAATATACATGCCATATGTCCAATGAAAAATATATTTGATTTATTTAAATAATACTGCAACTTAATGTACCATAACTATAACATAACTTATTATCTTTGTAATACTACTTTTCTGGGGTATCACTAGTACTTCAAATCTAACTTTTTTTTTTTAAAGATACTCTTCTAATATGATATTTGTTTTCATTCCCATTTCAAAGAAAGATAAAGATATGTTTATCTTCTGGAATGATAAATAAAGAATAAAGTGCATGTAGAAAATATGGTATCCTCTGTGGGTTTTTTTTCTTATTAAGAAAATAGGAACTTGACTGTCTTCACAGAAGTCTACAGCATTGAAGGAAAGCCCTACACAGCCCTCCAGCAGGCCTGACCAGATTAATTGTGATTAAGATTAAAGTCTCTATTCTTGAAAAATTCCATGGACCTAGATATGTTTTACCAATGTCAATGTTTGTCTTCCCTGGAGATGGACTGGTGCTACTCTGCCAATGCAGTAACAGTCTTAAAGCTGTTGTGTGGGCAATTCCATCTGGAAGCATTTCCATCATTTTATCAAATTAGCTCAATTTAAGATCTGCTGAATTAAGAGTAATAATCTTCCATACAGATACGGAAGTTTGCACTGATATATTTATGCTGGAGAGTTGGGCAGAAAGAAACCGAAGGGAGTTCAACAAAGGCAAATGCAGGGTCCTGCACGTGGGGAGAAATAACCCCAAGTCCCAGCACAGTCTGGATCCTGATCTGCTGGAGAGCAGTTTTGCAGAGAAGGACCATTTATATGATCTGATATGATATGATAATATATTATCTGAGCCACAAGAAAACTCCTTTATGCATGGGTCTGATTTTTGTTTAAAGTCACAATTAGATCCCAAGGAGTCCTGTGGTCACCCTGGGAACAAAGAAAACAAGATGATGGAGAAGCCCCTCCTCTGAAGATGGAAGCCACCATAGCAGACTGCGTGGACCAGAAGACAGAAACAGTATGGCAGAGAAGCCCCTTTTTGGACCATTTTGTGGAGAGAGAGAAAAGAAAAACAACACAGCAACCAAGCTTCTGGGTAGCACAACTCCCTCTTCCTGTAAACAATAACAAGTGGGGGACAGGGACAAAACAAAACCTGGGAAAATATCCCTATTTTTGTCCAAAAGCCTCCAATGCTGCTGATGTTGCTGGAAGAGACTTCCCAGCAAGTTGCAAGACCAGCCCTTTCTTGGTGACAGTGGCAGGCAGCTGGAACTCGGGCAGCAGCTGGAACTCGTGGACAGAGGGTCTGACTTTTCAGGCATGGTGCTGTGGCTGCAGGCAGCAGCTGGAAAAACTTGTGGTGTAGGTTCCCCCAGCAGGTGGTGAAGGTGTTGTGGAATTTGCCCCAAAGTAATTTTGGATTGCAAAATGCAGCTTTCTGGGCTTCCACTCAGAAAGCAGACACAACGTCATGTCCATTCCCATTTTGAAGGGACAAAGAGCACCTCCCCTCCATTAATCCCAGGTAAAGCACAGAAGTTCTTTACCCAGGTTGTTAGGTTTTGAAGAGACAGGACAGTGATAATCTGGGGCAAGTTGGCATAGAGAAGATATGAAATACACAATTATTTTTGGGGTACCTAAAGATGTCATGTTTCTGGGCAAATATGAAAACAAGTCCAGGATTTTTTTTTTCAACTGACAATATTGTGTGGTGACTTAGGGATTTTCTTTTTATGTTGTATATCCTGTAATAGGTTAAAGTTTTGTATGAGCCTTCACAGTTCTGCCATCGTCTTTATGTATTAGTAAAAGTGTACATGGCTGTCTCTACTCAGTACTGATCTCCAGCAGCCTAAGATTTGTATTCAGCCTTTGTCTCTCCAAGCTAAACTGAATTCTAGTCACTAGAATGCAGTGGCTTTGGCTGCCAGACAGCAATTGTTTCCAGGCAGGCATTTATAGCATTGCAATGTAGTTGGTTTACCTTCAGGGTAGAATCAATGTAGGGCAGTTTTAACTCTGTTGTGCTTGTTGCTCGTTGAATATGGGGATGCATTTATTACAGCAGGACTCCTTTAATCCTGAACATTAGCATTCTGTAGTGTCTTCTACTTTCACTGATATTATTTTCTGCATTTTACTGGCACACAATAATATTTCAAGGGACACAATTATTTAGGACTATCAGGCATCTAAAATAGGATAATGCCTTCAGGTCTATCCTTTGGTTTTAGCCATATATTCTTATTTTGTGGAAGAAACAAAATTATTTTATTAAGATTATTATGGTTTTATATCTAGGCTTAGCAATAAATGTGTATGCACACTCAGTAGCCCCAAGTATTTGGCATTTCTTAATTAATTTGTAACAAGGGTTTTCAGTTTATCCAAGAACTTTATTATGTGAAGCATATTTTCATTCAGCCAGGCAATGGTCTAATTTAACCTTGTGTTGAGCAGAAATAGCTTCCATAGCACTGACAGACCTATCCTCAGACTGAAAGATGCAAAAGGAGATAGAGAACAATGAGGTCAATGGGGCTTGCCTACTGAGGATATACTTTTGTTATCCTCATAGCTGTGTGACTTCAGAATTCATACTTACAGAATATAGAAATATTCCAGAATGGTTTCAAGGATATTATCAAGGAAGATTTAGTAAAAGAGTTCACAAAAAGGCTTATGTAGGTGATCCTTAACTGCCCACAGGAAGCTCTTTCACTGCAAGATCAAAGTCAGATGTAGGTGGGAGTTGGTAATGATAAGTTTGATGATGGTTTTAGGGTTTGTTTCCCTCCTCCTTCAAATTATCTTCTCATTCAATTTAAAAGGGTGGAAAAACGATTTGGTATATCAGGAGAAACTAATTTTGATTAGTTAACATAAGAGTACATGAGAAAGATGCAGAAGTATGTGCCTCAATCCTGAAAAAGGACACAGAAAATACCAAAGAATAACATACTCAGACATCATCCAGGTTTTAAATTTAACCACTTGTTTTGAATCCATCAATACAGTTATATCACCAGGAGACATATTTGATAAATACTGACAGAAAACTAAAGGCAATTGTTATGCCAGAGCAGGAGCAATATATTACCTATTCAAATATTGTAAAAGAGGTAGTTATAGGGGAAAAACCCCCAGCTTATAAAACTTATACATGCTTATAAAAGTGGATTAAATTAAGGGAGGCCTCTATTTATTTGGTCTGATTCAACACAAAGAGACATCTAATTTAAGATGTGTGAAATCTCTTTAGCTTTCTTAGACACATGAGGCATCTCAAATGACTTCTAAAATAGTTGGAGTCATTTTTTCAGTCAACCTGTTCCTGACCCATTATTCTGATCCTGTAAGAAGTTGTAGCTTAAATCTTTAGAAAGTGTCTTCTGTGAAAGATTAAATTGTATTTTTGTTAGTATTGTGCCATAAATGTTAAAAATGTTTTGGTGCATATTATATTTTGCACTTTATTTCACTTACCAGTATTTATAGGCACAATATCTGTTCTAATGATATTGCCCTTCAACTGAGAAAGGAAACTTATTTTCCAGGTTTCCCTTAGCCTTTGATTCAGCTGTCTGTTTTGTCCACAAAAAGATTTTGGCCACAAAAGATTTGATTCACAGTCTATAGAAATGATAGTGTGTACAGTATTAGGTAAGGTATAGAATTCAAGAGTTTAAGGTTTTGACACTCCTTTTTAGAGATGAGTATTACCTGTTGGTTAGAATAATGCATATTGGACCTGTTACCTTAAGGGTATTCCCTGAAGCCTGAATTTTGTGGAACCAAAGCAATGTTTTATTTAGGCAACTGCCAAAGGTTACCAGCCTATGGTGCAACATACCAGCTACAAATTACATAACTGAATCTGGTCTTGCTTTTATTGACTATTACAGGACATTTGGCTCTGGTGTCGTGAAAAGGTCTGGCTTCCTGGAAATCTTGTTAGTTTCTATTAAAAAAGGGTTGAATTAAAAATATCTTTATTTAATATGCTTTATTTTCTTTCAATGAACAATATCCTTTAAGTTTTCAGCATGTTACTTAAATATGTCCTTATGATATCTCTCATGCTATGGATCTAGCTCATCACATATTTGCTACATTGCCTTTTTCTGCAATAAACAAGCTTTAGAATAGTCTACCAGCTGGACCTTAGGGTGAAATATGGTGTAGGTGGGGACCTAATCAATTCCTATGTATATACAAACCTGATTGAGAACAGTTTTTGTCTTCTGTCTAAGGGCAATTGGACATCATTATGTTTATTTATTTAACTGCAAAAGAAAACTCATCTAATCCATTCATAATGCCATGTTCATGCTAGAATAACTAGGGAAAAAAGAAAAAGATCATAATAACTCCACAAAGAACCCCTTGTAACTTAATTGTACTTCTAGGACTGATTTTAAAAATCAAGAATTTTATTTGTTCTATTCATAAAATATTTCACTGTAAGCATTCTAGTCCAATTTCCTCAGGAAGTAAAATTTTTCAAAAGGGTGTTTCAGTACTCTCTTCACAAAGGAACATTTATCATTTCCAAAGTAGACCTATTTACTCGAAGACCCTCTGTAAAATGATTCCATGGCACTGCCAGTTCCCTGTTTACCTAGGTGGTGAAAGTCTCCACTCCCCCTAGCTCTCCTCATTTTCAATGAAGATCACCCATTTCAGAGATAACTGGGGTGGCTACATGTGTTAATAATACTTCAACAAAATTAGATAAATTGTATTTCAAGAAATGGCCAAAATCTGTATGTAAGTTAAAGGAAAGATAAAGAGTTCAAAAGTGAATTAAGAAAAAAATAAAAACCAAAAAAGACATCTCTTCTAGGAGGAACCAGCCACCTATTAGAAGGAAACAAAATAAAATAACTGCCGTAGGTGAGAAACTGACATTCACACAATATAGTGCCTAAGGAATTTAAGTAAATGCTTCTTAAAAATAAGTTGCAACTCCATTGCATGAAGTACTTGTTTCTTACTGAAGTGTTGAGAGCAATTGCATTTCAGGCTGTCCGAATGTAAATTACATGTAGTGATGAGTAAGGCTTTTCTTTCAATTGAGAAAACACTGCTTTTCAAGATTTAGCAAAAGAGCTTTCCACTTGTTCATGGCCCCCAAGTTCACTTTTGCTTAAGACCTGTGGTGTAACATGAACTACTCATGAGCTAATTCCAGGGAGAAAAAATAAGACCATTTTTATTTAATAAAACCTTTTTTTTTCCCTTGAACTTGTACTTATACTAGCAGCAGTGGCATTCTGAACAAGTAGACTTATGGCATTGCCTTTAACTCAGTTCAGGTCAAATTTGACCTAAGTTTCAAGTTAGAAAATCACATGATTTGGGAAGCTCTCATAAATGTCTATTTCTATTATGAACTAACTGTTTAGTAAGTGCTTATTTTTCCAACCTTTTTCCAAGTGAGTAAATTCAAAGTCAGAAAGGTGAAAATAGCATCCACAAGTTGCAGTTGCAAATATGATATACATGACTTTTTTTTCTGTTCTTCAGTGGTCTTACATGCTTTGGAAGAAAGACAGCAAGGCTGTGGGGTTGCAGAATAGAAAAAAATGTGGCTGCTGACTGGATTTTTAGTGTTAAACTTGGCCTTTGCTTCTGTGGTAGAGCAACTGTCTCCATTTGTAGAGATTTATCACTCAGTTGCCTTGTCTCTTGAGATATCAGGTAACCCCGATGCTATTTGCTAAAGCATGCAGNTATGGGTGATGTTGTGACATGTCCCTTTGGGTTATGCATAGCACATTAATTTTCACATGAGTTGGCTTTTTAAAGAACATCTACATTTCTAGGCAATCTGTCAGTCTGTGAGGATAACCGCCATGCTGTGAAGAGAGAGAGTTCATGTTGCAGTTTTTATTCTGAAATACTCCTAGCTNCCTTATGATATCTCTCATGCTATGGATCTAGCTCATCACATATTTGCTACATTGCCTTTTTCTGCAATAAACAAGCTTTAGAATAGTCTACCAGCTGGACCTTAGGGTGAAATATGGTGTAGGTGGGGACCTAATCAATTCCTATGTATATACAAACCTGATTGAGAACAGTTTTTGTCTTCTGTCTAAGGGCAATTGGACATCATTATGTTTATTTATTTAACTGCAAAAGAAAACTCATCTAATCCATTCATAATGCCATGTTCATGCTAGAATAACTAGGGAAAAAAGAAAAAGATCATAATAACTCCACAAAGAACCCCTTGTAACTTAATTGTACTTCTAGGACTGATTTTAAAAATCAAGAATTTTATTTGTTCTATTCATAAAATATTTCACTGTAAGCATTCTAGTCCAATTTCCTCAGGAAGTAAAATTTTTCAAAAGGGTGTTTCAGTACTCTCTTCACAAAGGAACATTTATCATTTCCAAAGTAGACCTATTTACTCGAAGACCCTCTGTAAAATGATTCCATGGCACTGCCAGTTCCCTGTTTACCTAGGTGGTGAAAGTCTCCACTCCCCCTAGCTCTCCTCATTTTCAATGAAGATCACCCATTTCAGAGATAACTGGGGTGGCTACATGTGTTAATAATACTTCAACAAAATTAGATAAATTGTATTTCAAGAAATGGCCAAAATCTGTATGTAAGTTAAAGGAAAGATAAAGAGTTCAAAAGTGAATTAAGAAAAAAATAAAAACCAAAAAAGACATCTCTTCTAGGAGGAACCAGCCACCTATTAGAAGGAAACAAAATAAAATAACTGCCGTAGGTGAGAAACTGACATTCACACAATATAGTGCCTAAGGAATTTAAGTAAATGCTTCTTAAAAATAAGTTGCAACTCCATTGCATGAAGTACTTGTTTCTTACTGAAGTGTTGAGAGCAATTGCATTTCAGGCTGTCCGAATGTAAATTACATGTAGTGATGAGTAAGGCTTTTCTTTCAATTGAGAAAACACTGCTTTTCAAGATTTAGCAAAAGAGCTTTCCACTTGTTCATGGCCCCCAAGTTCACTTTTGCTTAAGACCTGTGGTGTAACATGAACTACTCATGAGCTAATTCCAGGGAGAAAAAATAAGACCATTTTTATTTAATAAAACCTTTTTTTTTCCCTTGAACTTGTACTTATACTAGCAGCAGTGGCATTCTGAACAAGTAGACTTATGGCATTGCCTTTAACTCAGTTCAGGTCAAATTTGACCTAAGTTTCAAGTTAGAAAATCACATGATTTGGGAAGCTCTCATAAATGTCTATTTCTATTATGAACTAACTGTTTAGTAAGTGCTTATTTTTCCAACCTTTTTCCAAGTGAGTAAATTCAAAGTCAGAAAGGTGAAAATAGCATCCACAAGTTGCAGTTGCAAATATGATATACATGACTTTTTTTTCTGTTCTTCAGTGGTCTTACATGCTTTGGAAGAAAGACAGCAAGGCTGTGGGGTTGCAGAATAGAAAAAAATGTGGCTGCTGACTGGATTTTTAGTGTTAAACTTGGCCTTTGCTTCTGTGGTAGAGCAACTGTCTCCATTTGTAGAGATTTATCACTCAGTTGCCTTGTCTCTTGAGATATCAGGTAACCCCGATGCTATTTGCTAAAGCATGCAGCTGGCTGCCAGAGACATCTGCAGGAAATAATGTCTGACTCTAGAGGAAATTTGACTTAGCTCAGGAGGAGAATT
>WEZZ01014393.1:4719-15795 GCA_013400585.1 Chloropsis cyanopogon | reverse complement strand
TGCATTGTTTTTCCCTCACCAATTCAACCTCAGTTACCTTCTGTGACACTGATACAGTACAAACACAGTTGCACTACTACTGTGGCCAAGACCATGTAACTTTTTCATGGATGAGTTCCAAATCCTAAGCTCCATCTGCAGATCACTAACAAAACTCTCAGAAATCATAAGAAAGAAGCTGAAGAACTGTTGGGCTGGCAAGCTTTGAGTCTACTCTTGGCCTCAGACAAGAAAAGCAGTTTCAAATCTCTTTCCCTTTACTCTCTCCTTTCTCCTTAAGAAACGACCACCTAGAAAGTGCTACTACTCTGCATTAAAAAAGGGGAGACTTTTGATGCTGAAATAAAACACACATTTACACTAACTTACAAAAGGAAATTCAATAGCTCTACTGGAGTAAACCGTAAATATTTCTCTCTTTTTTTAAAGCTCTGTGCTTTAACTAGCCAGTGATTTAGAAATAATTTCCTTCTTCCCTCCACAATTTTCAAAAGCCAAAGTGCAAGCTTCCCACTGAAGAATTCCTTAAATCCACACAAAAATTACGTGGAAAAGAGGGATGAATTAAGTTTAGAAAGAGTTGGTGGATTGTAAGATTGTTTCACTTTTACTTTAAATCTGTGAGTTACATAATTTCTAGAAAAATTATAATCTCAAATTTATGCTTTTTTGGATGAATGTGTGTACNCAAATAGAGACCTCTTTTTGTGTCTCAGTGACAAATCATTACTCTTTACTAGAGCCACCTGGCACTTCTGAAGTGCTCTGAGAAATGTCAGCTGGCTAGCAATTTGTGACACTTGCTGTATAAGCTCTAGCAGCCTTGCAGGAAAGCAGAATTCTTCGTTTCTTATTTTGTTCTTTGACATACTTAGCCTTTGTTTATTTTGACCCAGAAGCTGAGAAATCCTTTATAATCATGTTAGCTTGGCATTCTTAAAGAATTATATTTGAAGAAGAGAGGTCTGTTTTTTCCTGGCCCATTCATAATACCATTCTATTTTCAACCAGAAGACTATCGTAATGCTTGTAAATTTGAAAACATTGCAAATTCTCTTACAAGCTACCAATGTAACTATCTACAGATGACCAGAGAAGGTCCAAATCAGCTTAAAATGCTGATTCTCAAAAGACCTAGTGAGAAGACTAACTAGATGTATAATCTTCAAAATGTTCAAAACGACCAAGAACTCTCTCTGGCTGGCTTTACAAATGTGAAAAAACAACAGAAAAAAGAAAATACGGACAGTGAACTCAGTAAAACTTCAAGACAATAACCATAAGAAATAGTTTGTGTGCTGTATGTGAAGACATCTTCATTCTAAAATGTTTTCTATGTTAAAAAGATCCAGCCCCAGTCTCTTCTTGTATGAATAAGTTTAACATCTTTTATCACCTTCCGGTCCTTTAGAAATTAAATTGTTTTAGAACATATTCTACTACAGATCTTGAATATATACTATCACTGTATCAATTATTCATATTTGATTCATCAGTCAATTCCCATTTCCATTGCAGTATTTCCCCTCACCCATACCTAAGAACCTTGGGGTCTTTAACCTTTAACAGAACTGTACATTAGCAAGTTTAAGAGGCAGATATATCATATTTCTAGCAAATACTGCTATGAGATGTGGGTTTCCTAAAGTGTGTGCACCTTAGGAAGTGGACTCACTTCAACAGGATAAAGTCCTTGATATCTGGGACACAAATTAATCACACAAAGGACAGAGAAAAGTGCCTGAATCACTCTTTACTCCCCTGGGACACACTGCAAAACAAGCCAACTTGATTCCTAAAATTAAATTTTTTTTAGTAATTTAAAATTTGAAAAGTCTCATATCAAATTAAGAGTTCATTAAGTCATTAGGCTTTAATTAAATTATGTCCAATCTTAAACACATGCCTATGTTTCACACAAGTCTTTTGTCCTCTGTTTTGATTCAAAAGAAAATTCACTTTGAACTATCCGTTACCCACTGACACTTAAGACATTTCTTTCAAGCTCATTTACATACTTGATTCCACATATGGTTAATTACAATGTAAAAACTTACCCATCAAAACTTTCATGCACATGCACTTATAAAATAACATTATCTGTCCTTAACTACAGCTGATTTACATACTCCAAAAAAGGCCTGTAAATGCTGAGTAACTATTTTCATCACACCAAGTTTAGCTGCTTAAATCTATACCATGAAACTCAGATTCCAAATGACTATACCTCAAACATCAAGGAGGTGAAATAAACTTCCAAAGGAGTAAGCTGGCCACAAGGTTAAAATACACCAGAAAGTTCCCCTTCATTTTAGTTGGAGAAAAGGTATTGTGCTATTGGCTAGAGAGACAATAAAGCATTTTACAGAAATAGCAAAACCACACTGGCATTGAAGGAAAAAAAATCAGGAGAATGAAAACAAGATTAAAAGCTTTTAAATTGAACATCATACAGCACTTAATGTAAGGCCAGAGGTTATTTCTTGCTGCAAAAATCAACGAAACATTCAGGTTTAAAGTAATACATATTGTAATAACAAAAGCCACAACAGAGCACAACAAACTTTTTAAAGAGCCCATAGACAGTACATTATATACTATTTAGTTCAAGCAGAACTGATTTGGTAGGTAACAGCCGACAAAAACAAGCAGCCAAAAGGAGGGGTGAAGGGAAGCTATATTTTTTCAAAATTAAAACCCCTTAATGGTCTGTGGAATGCTGTTTACTTCAGCTCTGTTTAACAACCACTGCTGCATGGAGAAGGGATTGACTGAAACCTTTGCAGCCTGTGGCCACCCACACTATGGGAAGCACTATGATTAAAGAGAATGCTATGTTGTTGTATCTGCCAGCAGTCTGTTCCATGCTGTAATTATTATACTTGCCATCTTCTTATAATCTATTGCATCTGTTGTGGCAAGACCCCAGTGTAAGCACTGTCCAACAAGAAAACCACCGAACCTGAATAGAAAGTTATTTTTAATGTGCACAAATGGTCTGAAAACTGGATACTTTAAATACTTCTCTTCTAAGTTTATGAAAATATTTTGCCTTATAGGATAGCTGGTGACACAGAGAAAGCAGATCTACCATTGAAATACTCACTTTAACCTAATTACCCAAAGTTATAGTCTGACACACTGCCCATTCACCCCACATCTTTATAATGAGCTAAGTTGTTGCTTTAGATCGTTGAAGCACAAAAACTGTGTGAATTCTAGATAAGACATGTATCTAGAGAACACTAATATATCAGAATATATCTGTCACTTTGTTATTACACACACTGAACATTTCTGATCACCCTATGATTATAACTGCTCCCCTCCTCTATAAGAATATTTAATGTTTAATAGCAACAGCAACTTTGAAAATAACAAAAGAAGCCCTAAACACCAAAATAAGTAGCTGTTGTCTAAGCAAAAATTGTATTTTGAATTCTGATCTCTGCATTAAGTGGTAAGGGAGTTAGTTCAAAACTTATTCTACATGCATTCTCTTGATTTTGTTTGGTGTTTTTTCACACAAAATTAAGCAGCACAACACCACTGTGCACAACACGTAGCTGTTATTGCACTCCTCTCTAACAAATGGTATAGGCAGCCAGTACCATTTCAACAATTTTGCCAGGAGTTGGCTGCAAATGCTCCTGTGAAAAGCACAGATTGTCTACTGGCTGTACTATGAAGTATTACACTAACCAGTGTGCCACCACCCAGCAGAAGAGGGAAAAAGGATATATCACAAGCAAAGATGAATGAAAACAATCAAGGCCTGAGTAAAAGCCCATTTATCTCCACGCACTCCAGATCACTTTGAGGAAATAGCTTTAGACCCTCTTACATATAAGCCGTTGATGGAAGGCAAGAGTAAATTTCATATATAGTGATAGAGGAAAACTGCTACGAAGACTTCTGAAGGACCAGTGAAAAACACTGGAAAAATTAATAGAAAAAGTATAAACAAAATACATACTTTAATCACCATCAGATGTCTTTCATGTGAAGGAACACACTATGATCTCTGCAGTGATCAAAGCTCCTGATGATTATTTGCACAGGTTAGAGGAGGAATGACAATGCTTTTCCAAACATACCCAAAAAGCCATAAGATCCGTAAAACCACAAAAGTGAGTCTCAGAAAATGATTAAGTAACTTTGAACTACTTTGGCCTCCAGGAGACTTAACATTTTCCATTTGTCTCTTGGATGCATGCCTCCTGGAACACAGACGGCCCTCTCCCCACCACTGCTAGGGAAAACCAGATCCCCTGCTCCATGCCTTCCCATCCCTCTTACACTGACATTCCCTTCTGATTATTTTGAGTTTTATCACAGTAAAATATTGCAGTGATATCACAAAGATAAGAAATAGTCCAAAACAACTAGTTATTTATCTTAGTCCAAATACTACTAAAATTGTTTTCCCTTTAGAGAGAGAAAATGACAACAAAAAAGTTTGAAAAGACTGTATTGAAATAGAACCCTGCTAAAACCTATGCTCTATGACAGAAATTCTTTCTCCTTGAACTTTCTCAATAATAAATAGCAGGTGAAGTATGTTCATAATTTTAACTCAGATATCTCTGTTCAGCTCTTAATCTCCTTCTTTCAAAGCTGTCTAGATAAGAAGGAAAAAATATGTTTCTCAGTATGTCCTCTAGCAATTCATACGCCTTTTAATAGACACATTACCCATATATGTCATTAAAGTCGTATTCTTATCTCATGGAGACATCCTTTATTATAAATCCAACATCATTTTAATACTTCTTCCATCAGATGGTCTTGGGGCCCACTTCCCCCATGGAATAACAATTCACAAGTAATTTAGGCTCTTCCTAACAGAAAAAAGCCAACTAAAGGACAGATATTGAGGTCCACTTTAATTTGAACACTACGTATTTTCTTCATGTTACTCTAAACTCCCATCTCCTAGAAAAATGTGGATATTTTCTTCTATAAGGAATTAATTATTAAAAGAACACCTCTTAGGAAAAGAAGAGAAAAACTCTTTACATTATGTTGGATAACTTTTAACATATGTCCTTTCCTAAAAATTTCTAGTGTTATCCTAACCATCTGACAAAGCGTGCATACAAATAAAAACAGTAGGTAATGAGTTTGAAAGATGGCAAGTATATTGGCCCCAAAATCCAATCAACATTCTTTACCTAAGAAGAAAATACTGTAATTCCAATTCTGTGTACATCCTACACAGAATGGTTTAGGTTGGAAGGGGACCTTGAAGATGATCTAATTCCAACCCACCAACCATGGGCAGGGACACTTTCAAGGCAATTTGGTCCTTGCCTGAAGCTATGCTGCAGCCGGGCCTGTGCTGGCCACACACCCTGCTCCCCTGGAGCCTGACCCCTGGCCACGAGCTCACAGCTAAATCTGCCTCCTCACTGTGGGTCTGCTGTGGCAGTCACTGGACTCAGAGCTGACCCTGGGGATTGTCATTGGACTTGCTCTGCTCTTCTTGTGCCACTGTGCCATTTCTGTGTCAAGGCACAGCTGCATCTGCCTTCTCCTCACCTACAGCTCCTGGCTCACCTTTCCTGTGGAGCAGCCAGGGAACACCAGCTTCTTCACACCAGCTGCGGCAGCGTCACTGAGCTACTCTCAACCGCCCCGGAATATAATGGTCTCAATACTCACTTTCACTAGGTGTCACTAATAAGTCCTTTCAATTAGTCTCTCTATTGAACACCCTCAGATCTTACATCAATTAAGTGTTGACCTACACCTACATTTTGCCTCACTGAATTTTTTCCAAATGCTTACTGAATTTTCCAGCCAACAGCAATTCAGCTGGGGGTCTGAATTTACCTTTTCAGGTGCAATACTTAAGAGGTGAAAAGTGTTTTATTTCTGAACTTATTCTCAGACCTTTTAGCCACAACTGGTTTATTTTTATTTAAGATGAAGCTCTATTTTCACTAAAAAAAACAAGCATTTTACTGCATGAACTGAGGTCAGTGGATGACTAGGATTTCTTACTCTTGCTTTTGTTAGTCCCATGGCACAAACAGCAGCATTTTCCCGTTTTAACTGACATGACTGCAGTGATCCCAGTTTTTTTGGAGAGATGGTCACAAAAACTGAGGATTCTTTTTCATAAATTATTTATTCCATTCTGTTTTGAAAACCTTTCAAGATCTGAACAGATTGCTTCTTGAAGGGTTTAGCACAAGAGTATACTTAACAAAAGGATGGTTCAGGCCACTTGATGAAGGATATTCAGAAGACTTTTTACACAGTGCATCCACCTGCATCATATTCTTAGTACAATCTGTCTTGCTCTACTCTTCTCTACAGGTGTGTTACACTTGCGCAAAACCCTTTGTGCTTGTTTCACTTAGCTCAGGAATTCTGCTTATTTCAAAACTTACTTGGAACTTCTGACTATATTCACTTATTGGTGGATTTGGGTATTATTATTTTCTTCCAGAATCAGAGAGCTTCTTCACTTTTAGAAAATACGTTCCTGCCATCTGGTGACAAAAAGTGGCTGCCGTACCCAGCCCAAATGACAACTAAGCAAACAAACACAGCTTTCCCTATGGTGAGGGCTGAACTGGAACTGTTTTTCTAAAAGCAACCCTGATGTTATGGAAAGCTTAATATCTGGCACCAGCCAGAAACATCCCTTTTTTTGTTATTATCACATATTCTCTTCTTATATATTTAAACAAGTAATCTTTCATTGGTGTTGGGTTGGCTTTGTATATTGCCAAAAAATATACCAGTTATCCTTCAGAACACATGGCCTTCAGGAAAGAGTCACAGAATATCTGCGCCTCTTCAGGTTTGTTGTGCACTTTGAGTACTACCCTACTGAACTGAAAGATTTTTTTTTTTTTTTTTTTTTGGTTCACTGTCCCAGCTTCTGGCAAAAGTTATTCAGTTCCATCAAGTATTTTTAGCTCTGCATGCCCTTTCAGCTCACCTCTTTTCCTCCCTCTCTGTCAGATTTGCTTTGATAAGTGGCCCTGAAAAAATGAGTATTCCATTTTCCCATGCTTTAGCTTTGACTGACATAACCTTTTTTGTTTTCTTTTGGCTGTAATTGTCCAGCCGGTGCTTGATGAATACAACCAATCACAACTTTGGTCTATATCTGTTCACCACTTGATCTAAATTCTAATTTACACTATGATCTCTTGGTTGTGAGTCAGCCTTTAAGTTTGTAAGACTGGGGTTTGTTGGATCCAATTTTGATGGCTTATCAACTTAGAAATGACATTAAAATCTGAATTTCCCACCCTCTCCATAGGCCTATCTAGGATTAAAAATTGAATTAAAATTTTCTTGAATCTCAAGAACATTAATAATTGCATAGCATAACAGCAAAATTTCTAAAAATACATTGTTCCAGTGCTTCAAGGCTTTAACCGATCATAAATTATAGGAGTAACCTAAAAAACCTCCAAACATAAACAATGCAATATGACAAAAGGGATCACTAGCCTGTAATTATTCAAAATCTCGTGTGTGTTTAGAAAAGCCTCCAGAAAAGACCACCGGTAGCAGCAGGAAATATGGAAACTGTTCTTGTTTCCTTTTTTATGAGACACATTTATTTAATGATTGCTCTTAGTTTTAACTAAGAAAGGAAAACTATTGAAACACAGAATAACTCAAGATAAAGTATACGTAAAAGAGCTAATTCCCAGTTTTTATTTTCCCCCTCTGTTCTGGTGAGACCCCACCTGGAACACTCCATCCAGCCCTGGGGTCCCTAGCACAGGAAGGACACAGACCTGTTGGACAGAGTCCAGAGAAGGGACACTGAAATGCTCAGAGGAATTGAGCACCTCTCCTGTAAGGAAAGGCTGAGAGAATTGGGATGAGCTTGGAGAAAAGAAGGCTTTGGGGTGACATAATTGTAGCCTTCCAGCACCTGAAGGGAGCCTACAAGCAAGATGGAGAGACTTTTTATGAGAGCATGTGGTGACAGGACAAGGGGAAATGGATTTAAACTAAAGCAGAGTAGGCTTAGGATGATACATCTCCACAGCTTAGATTTCATATTACAAAGAAATTCTTACTGTGAGGGTAGTAAAGCACTGGCTTTACCAGACAAGAGGTTTACCAGACAAGCTGTGGATGTCCCAGCCCTGGAAGTTTTCAAGCTGGATGGAGCTCTGAGCTACGTGGTGTAGTGGGACCCTTCCAAGCCAGGCCATTCTACAGCAAGTTTAAAAAATTACCGGGAACCCGGTAATCAAATCACTGTTTGCCTTTTTATCAAAAGATGTGCAGGGAACACCTGGGAAGGGCCACATCAATATTACATTAGTTTAACCCCTAACAACATCTAAGCTACACCCCCGTGCAGGCAGGGATGCGTGCAGGACACCCCGGGAGCACTCAGGGCAGAGATCGCCATCTCCTGGCTCCGAGCGGCGCCGGCTCTCGCAGCTGACCGCGCCTGTGCTGATGCACTGAGGAAGGCTGGCTCCTAACGAGACCCCACACACAAAAGAACGCCGGATTTGTTGTACCCGACATCGTGGGGAAAGTCACACGCCTACAGAAAATAAACTCATGAAAGCAGAGGCACTAAAAAAAAAAACAAAACAGTAACAGAATGAATTGAAACACGGGAGCAGCAAACCAACAACTATGATGAGGGACATACTACGAATATTCAGAATAGATAGATTAGTTTGTCCTTAAATAATACAAAGCATGACCATAGATAAATGACCTATATAATACTAGGAAACCGTGTAATAAGGAAAAACAAAGAAGTGGAAATACAAAAAAAACTGTGCTGTTCAGAATACTACTTGCAATTTTGTAACAGTGAGAGAAGGAGGAAGTGAGAAAAAGAAATAGCTGCTTTTTTATGCTTCTTTTTACTCAAGCTATTTGCATGGTGAATTTTTCATTGTAAGTACTTCAGAACCAAGGTTTGAAATGTTCACACATAAACTGTTCACGCACACTCTTTAATATAACAGATCCTAGGAAGTCCTAAGTGCTAAAAACCCCCGTAAATATCAAGAATCAGTCACAAAACAAGTGAAAACACAGACAGAATCTTTCCACATCTGTGGAAAAATTACGGGCAGAAAAATAAAAAACTCGGTTCAACTGAATGCCCTGTGAATACAGCAGAAAAGATAATGAAATGAATTTTCTTATTAGTGAGTATCCTGAATTGTTGCCAAAAATGTCAGGAATCTTAACACAGAATTCTCACTAGTGCAACACTAGAAACTAAGAGTCAAAACAATGCCAAGTAATAAGGGCAGCAGAGAAACTGGCTTTAAACTTGAGATTACTATTAAGGTAAATGTTCAGCTTTCCTTGGAAGCATATTTATTAGAATGCTGTGAAACAGAAAAGTGTGTACATATTAATATAAAACGAATATATGTGTACCTGTATGTAATGGGAAGAATGCCATCTACTGGTATATAAAAATAACTGTTTCTAAGTTAGTAAACAGCTATCATAATAGGCAACAACGTTGTCATTACTGTTCTACAAACAACAGCGTCCAGTTTCGAACTCAGCCTCACATATTCAGCATACTATATTTTAGCAAATACATATAAGCCATATATCCTACAACATAAGCTTCTACCCATAAAACAGACAAAGAAGTAAATGCAATTGTCTTATTTTAAGGTCTTAAGACCTTACTGCAGCCTACTAGTATTTAAAGGGGGCTTATAAGAAAGATGGGGATAGATATGGCCATGCACAGGATACAGATTTGCAAAAGAACTACACACTTTCAGAAAGGAAAATTTGGCCAAGCCAGATAAAAATACCTCTAAAAACACAGGCAAACCTTAGAGGTCTTCCACACCTATGTTTATGCTATTATATTTATACTGTCTTGTTCCTTTATATTAGTTTGAGAGACAGTAAAGCACCGAAAAAAAAACTGAAAAAAAAAGAAGACAAAAAATTAAGAAAAGGATAATAACTCTCTGGGCTGTAACACTCTCATAAGTATGTATGGCCTTCCAACACAATACACTAAAAGTAGTATTGGCAATAAATTCCAGAGACATGAACAATTCTTAAACATAGCTCATAAACTGAGAGCAAAGAAGGTGTGGCCAAGTTAATATAAAGGAAACCTGCCTCAGAAAAGCTCTCATTTGCAGCAATGTGATTGCAAGAGTGATGTGTAGTGAAAGGAAGCTGTTCTAGCCACATCACAGAGAAGTCTGTCTTAAAACCGTACTTCACCGCCCCAAAAATCTCTGCTCAGAGAAGGCCAGCTGGAGAAAGTAAATAACTTTCTTAGAGACTCGTTTGACCAGGTCATGATTGCTTTTATTTGTGAGAAATCTGTGGCAGCATGTATCTTGGCTTCCTGAGCTGTGCTTGGCTTTATAAAAGACCTACATAACCTGGATTCCAACATTAAGGCTCGGAGTCATAAACAAAACAAAAAATATCTACCATTTTCAGTAGCATCTAATCCTAAAAACACTGCAGTCTACAATGCACACTTAAATTAAATGTCAATAAATTTCATATTTTATTATTTTAAAGGACTTAGCAACCTGCACAATCTTAGTTTCAGAAATGTAGTAATAATGCATTTCAAGTGGGTAGCTACCCTTCTTGCCATTAAAAATCACACAGCTTTTCTATGACAATGGCAGGAAAGTTAAAAAGTAAGCTAGCATTAAATACATTCAACATTAAATACATTTTTTGTAACTTTGAAAATGCAATTTAGTAGCCAAAAACAAAAGTCTTGACATCAGCCCTCTTACCAACAGCCTTAGCCGAAGATGCAGTGAAAAGAACCCAGCACCCCTCAGGAACTCATGCTTGCCACAACAAAAAAGCAAGGTATAATTTCATAGTCAATGTACATAGCTAGAAAAGCTAAGAGAAGAAGAGATTAAACACTAATTTGTCCAAATAATGTACTTTTCTAATCAGATACAACTTTGCATTTTGTTTGTTTTTTAAATATAAATAATTATCACAGATGGCAAAAGAAAACCCTGAAGAGTAGCAAAACATTTAGTTTAGGTTCTTCTGTAAAAGCAAGCATGATAGTCCTTATTGTATTACAATTGCTGGTGA
>WEZZ01014391.1:1213-23113 GCA_013400585.1 Chloropsis cyanopogon | reverse complement strand
TTTTTGATGAGCTTTCAAGAAATTCTATGCACCAACTATGCCAAAAGGCCTAGTTTGCACTTGACTTAATTCCTAATTTATTCTTTGTAGGCCATGCCCAGAATGACAAGCCAAACTTCCTTTTGTATATACATATATGTATGTTCCATTTCTTGGGAAGAATCTAATTTAGCCATATGCTTACCCTTATGGAACACTAACTGAGAATAAAAGCCATCTTTTTAATGGCAGCAACTTTCAGATAAAGGAGTTAACAGTAGTCTCATATGCAAAAGATGACATTTATGACATATGACATGTATGTGACATTTTCAAAATGGCTTTATTGATGGATGGCCTAAATCTATGCTTCAATTCAACAAACCAGTTTCAGTTTCTGTTTACACCACTGTAAACTTGAAAAAAAATCCTTAATGGCAGTAGAGTTACTCCAGTTTTACTGTGATATAAATTTTAACATTATTTATTGGTGAATGCCTTTGAAGGTCTACAAGTTACTCTGGATGTAAACCACCAAGCCCACATATATTCTGTATAACCTTGTCACAGTTCTTTTATTTATTAAGCATCAATAGTATGCACAGGGCTATTGAAAGCACACAGACACAGATGGTCTCTGCTCTCGGGAATTTAAAATCCACCATCGGAAATACACAATTCTCGGATAGCTCAAAAGAGGATTTTAACATCACAGGGTTCCTTTTTCTGATATGTTGTGATGTTACATTAAAAAAATGCAATTTTATTGAAGTATTTGTGGCAGCCTGGCTTTCTGGAAAAGAGGGTCCTTAGAAAACTGTTGTACAAAAGAAGAGAATGCTCTGCCTAAGCATCCTTGTGAAAAGGAAATAAAGGAATAAGATGAGAGAAAACATGAGAGAAAATACCTGAAACACTGTCTTTTTATGTTACCACTTGGCCTTTAAAAACAGGTTTGAGAGACTTTCCAGTTAGGAACCAGACTCTGTCACAGCACAGATCAGCATAATTCTGTTATGCAGGTTAGCTGACATGGGCTATCTTTTGTGGGCTACACCTAAAGTTCAGATCTACTGTCCTTCATAAATCCAGATGTGTATGCTGGGATAAGAGTAGATTGAACACACTGCAGTTAAGATATTCAACATATTCCTTTTTTTTTTTTTAGCCTGCTTGCTGTCAGATCACTAAATGATCAGCTTATGTTCCTAGAAAGGGCTTTCATCGACCCTCTTGGATTACCTGGCAGGCCATTCTATAGGTGAGAAAGGCTTACTTTTCACTTTCCTCATGGAGAACACTATGAAAATTCCTTTAAGAGTTACAAGTCTCTAAATGGAGTTATAATGGTTTTATTCAACACAGCAAAATTACATGAGACAGGTGGAATAAGATTGAAAAAGGGAAACAGCATTGGGGAAAACTTCAGTGTGATACACTATACAGAATGAGGAAGATTCTTCTTGGAAGCCTATTCATTTCTCTTGGTTTGATTTAGCCTCTAAACAGATGTAAAAGTTTAGCCCTGGAGCTATTTTAAATAATTTTAATTGTAGGAACTTCAGGAAGTTGTTCTTATTATTTGAAAGTGAAATAGTGTATAATTGAAGAACCTACAATTTAATCAATTTTAAGAGCACAGCCATGCTAGCATATGTAGTATGGAGGGCAGTAATGAAACAGCAGGGAAGGAATTCAGTGGTCCTCTCATCCAGTTCAAGAAGTAAATCTTATTTAAGAGGCAGTGAATCAAATCTAGTTTTTTGTCCTTCTACCAGTCTGCAAAATTCATAACAGTAATCTCTCCACTAAAAACTAACTGCAGAAAGAGAAATTTAGATCTGCAGTCCTTCTACCTCTCAGAGCTCATGGTTAAAAATCTGTTGAGAACAGGCTCTTGTTAAAAGTCTTCTATACGTCAAAGCATACCTGTATCTGGAGACTGTGTATATCTGTGAGAAAAAAAGCTGGCTTTTTGAAAACCTTTTTGTTTCATCTAAGTTGAGAGAAAGGAAAATACTTTAGTTAACTTTATCTCAAGTAGCTATAAAGCTGTGGAATTCATATGGCATAATATAGCTTATGTTATTTTCTTGCTTCATGGACTTTAGCTGCTATTGCTGCAATAATCTTATTTATTTGCATCTTCAGTGACAAGTATTTACAGCTGGCTTATAAAATATAAACCAGTATATTTTATTTTCCTAATGCATAATATTGTTATTTTTTCCCTCAACTTCTCTACAGACATGTTATCTTTGCTCCAAGCAGCCACAACAAATATGCAGGAGAATCCTTCCCAGGAATCTATGATGCCATGTTTGATATCGAAAGCAAAGCTGATCAACATGAAGCCTGGGAAGAAGTGAAGAGGCAGATTTCCATCGCAGCCTTCACTGTGCAGGCAGCAGCAGACACACTGAAAGAAGTAGTATAAATATGAACAATGTAGTCGTCAGTGAAGACTAAATGTGACAGTTTGCAGAAGCCTTAAAAATGAAGCATTTGAAAACACTAGGTGTATCATGACAAAGAACATAAAATCAAAAAAGTCTTCGTCTTTGCAAATAATATACCCAAGTGAAATGCATTTAATAATGTTACCAAGGTAATGTACATTCTGAGAGTTCAGGATTTAGATGTCTTCTGAATTGAGACTGATAATGTTTCGGGTTTTCTCCCAGCTTTGTATTTTAAGAATTGCTAACCACTGGATTTATTTTCAGAGTTTTGACTTTTTCTAGCTTGATTATTATAGTGATGTCCATAGTTCTTCAGGAAAACAGAATTAATTTCATGTTTCTATCAGTAATTAATTTTGTTGTCTTTTTTTTATTTACTCTGGGATTGCATAATTATACCTCAAGACAGACCTCTCAGCCTTCCTTTTCCACAAATATTGAGATGGACATGGAGATGGGAAAACTGTCACATACCATGTGCAGGATCTGTAATAATCATAACAAGTTTTGGGCAGCCAGCCCAGAATACTCATCCATGACATTCTTTTCCTCATATGCTGAACCTTGAAGCTGTTTGCAAATAAATTTAAGCAAGAAGCTTTTAGTCACTGGAATAAAAATAAAGCAATACATCTTGTCAGACATACAGTCATCTCACAAAATGTCTTTTAAGATGAAGACCCTATTCTTATTCTTTTAACTAAATCTACCCTTGTTATGCCTTGTCCCTATAGAGGTGTTTTTAATATGAAGACATAAGCAAAGAAAACTCATCATGTCCTTAGTTTGAAAGGATACCAAATTATTACCATTTTTGTGGAGTCTGAATATCTGATTATCATGTGTTGTGTACTCTTATGATGGACCATGGGGCAACCAAGATCAGACAGAGAAGATTCAGAAAATCAGATCTCTTCATCTGAAATTTTGGCACTGAACTATTACTAACCTCTTGTACAGCTAATATTTTTTATGATGTGCCATGTTAGCTGAAGCCTCTACCGTGTCTTAAAATACTGTCCTGTGATCTGATGATTTTCACTATGCTGGCATATTATTTTCTTTTCCATGAGGCTTCATTTAATCATAATTATTTCTGCACTTCACATTAAAACCTTTTAGACAAGTTACTGTAATTAAGTCATTATTTTGCTTAACTCTTGGTCTTTCTGATAAAATAATCTAGTTTGCCAGATAACAGGAAATTCTCTTATACCCATAGTTATTGCCCAGTTATTTTCACATTTTTTATGAAACTGATTGGAGTAAAATGATGGAGATGTCTTCCCCCAAATCCAGTGTTGATGGAAGACATTGCTTACAGTTTTGTCATGGCCGGGTGCTCCACTGCCCAACTTTTACCAGTGGAAAATTCATTATGACTGTCTGTAATCCACCTCTGAAAAAAAATTAGCCAGGTTTAGTTATCTTACCCTAGACAATTTTGTCTGCAGCAATCAGGACAATGAGAAGCCAAATCCACCATGCACAATAAACAGCTCCTGTTGACCGGATGGATGCAGTAACAGTAGTTTTCTATTGCTGGGGAGGCTGAACTGAAGTACCAAATTCCAAAATTGTGGAGATCTTTCCCTATGTGACCTGTATGCTGCTTCAGCAACTTTTTCCTTCAGTCCAGAAGACATTTTTTAATCTCTGGCCTAAATATAGCACTGTTTCATTTATGTTTAATTAGGGCCCTTTTTAGCAATAGATAGATAATAGATAATATACAATGTCCTGGCCCAGGACCACCCAAAATACAGAAGTAGTTACAGTCTTAAACTCCAGCAACATCCATTAAAAAAAAAATCTGTTGCCTGTTCCCTAATCCCTGCAGGGAACAGGGTATAGGAACAGAAATTTTCTCTCTCCTAATGACTACAAGCTGGAGACATAGGCTTCTGTGAACCTCATAAAGTTCAGTGGGGCCGAGTGCCAGGTGCTGCACTTGGGCCAGGGAAATTCCAAGCACAAATCCAGGCTGGGCAGAGAATGGATGGAGACTAGCCCTAAGGAGAAGGATTTGGAGGTGTTTGTGGATGAGAAGCTCATCATGACCTGGCAAAGCACACTTGTGGTCCAGAAAGCCAGCTGCTTCCTGGGCTTCACCAAGAGAAGTGTGGCCATCAGGTTGAGGGAGGGGATCCTCTCCCTCTGGTCTGCTCTCATGAGGCCCCACCTGCAGTGCTGTGTCCAGCTCTGGGGCCCCAATGCAAGGAAGTCCTGTGTAAGGAATCTAGAGAAGAACCATTAAATCACCATAGAGAAGAACCATTAAATCAGGCCTGGAGCACCTCTGCTGTGGAGACAGGCTGAGAGAGCTGGGGCTGTTCAGCCTGGAGAGAAGAAAGCTCCATGGAGACCTCACATCCCCTTCCAGTACCTAAAGGGCCTAAACAAGGCTGGAGGGGGACTTTTTATAGGACATGTGTGACAGGACAAGGAGGAATGGTCTTAAGGTGAAGTTCACAGTCCCTGTTCAGTGCACAGTCCTTTACTCTCTCTGCCTCATTGGGTACATTTTCTTGTGGAAGAAAGGGTCAAAGTTTGCAAACTGCGCTTTTCAGCTGCCAAGCAATGTGAACTTTTAGTTGAAATCTGATAATGGTCTCCTGAAGCTCAAGATAAGAAAGACCCAGACTCAAAGAATCGACATCTACTACCGTTGTAATCTGACAGAAAGACTGCAGAGGCCGTGAGAGAGTTCAGGGCACTGAGCAACTGGCTGAGTCAGAAGGAAACTACAGATTTGAAATTGCGTTTGAGCGTTCCCCTGTTGCCATTTTTCCTGCCAGAGCTGTCTTTCCCACAGATTAGGGTCCCTTGATCTCCTAAGCGACAAGTACAACCTTTAGTTAGACAGTAGGTCAAGCAGCACAACAGTAGAGTATCTTTCTTGATGCAGGTTTTAAGCTTTAGGGCCCAGTTACTGAGTAGCTACAACCTGCAGTTTACAAACCCTGGCATTCATTCTGTGTTTCATGTACCATTACTGGCTTTACTGATCAGCTGAATAGCAGAATTATGCATTCGACACACAAATGCATGCTAGTTTTGCATTTGGCATGTGTATCCTTGCCATTTTTTGAGCTTTTTTAATTTACCAGGGATTTATGTGTTTTAAATGAGTAGAGTATATGTAGCCACCTGCAAGTGCTCCTAGCTTCAGCTAAACTTCACTCTTGTTTTCACTGTCAGAATAAGCAATTCTCACTACTCCTGAACTCAGCATAAGGCATATGCAGTAACTAATAATTTTCATGATAATTCTAAGAGTGATACTAATTTAAAGAAGTACTGTGTGTTCAGGAGTTTATTGTTTGGACTCTTTTCCTCTGTGCTGAGAAAAGGGGTCCTTTTACCCTGTAATCTTTTCACAGTTTTGCATAATTTCTCTGACTACTTTATCCTGGTCTTTGGTCTTTACTTTGGTCTTATCTCTTTTTAGCCTCAAACCTTTGATTAAACTTCGTGGGTGTTTTCAAAATTTAATAAAATACTCAGCCATTATCAGCAATGCACTTGTAGATGTATCTCACACTGATAATATCTTAGTTCTAGCTGGAAAAGCCCTATGTAAAATACCAGGGTGGCTGGTGGATGTGGCCTTGATATCTCCAGGAAAGGACCCAAAGGTCTTTTGAGCTGCTGATTATCTCAAGAGCTCTGAGGTCTCTCCTTCAGTACAGAATGAGATGATCAGTAACAACTAAGAGTGAGATGAGGTTTGTCTTGGAGCAGCTTCTTCCACCTTCTCACATATGTGACTTTGCATTCCTGACATGCTTTATTTTGGATCTCACATAACAGGATCATTTTTCTCTGACTCCACTTCTTCTGAGGAGCATTTGTAAGACTTCATGCTACCTTTGGCTTTGTGATTGAGTAATGTATGTGTGTGTATGCATGCACCCGAACCTCATCTCGCTTCTGTTTCACCTGGGTGAATGGTAGTTACTCAGCCTTCATATGCTGATTTTCTTCCAAGGAGTTTGTAGGTGAAATAACTCAGGGATACTTTCCCAACCTGTCAGCAAGCAAATACAAAATCTTTGTATATAAAACAGGTGTGATCCCAGGGGGACAAGAAAAATTCTTATGTAGTAATGTCACTCTTTTCACCAGCCACCACAGCACACCAAGCTGATTCATAGAATACAACAGTTTGGGTCAGAAGGGTCCTCCAAATACCATCTAGTCCTCTTCCCCCTGCAGTGAGCAGGGACATTTTCAACTGGACCAGGTGGCTCAGAGCCCTGTCCAACATGACCATGAATGTTTCCAGGGGTGGGACATCCACTACCTCCCTGGGAAACTTGTGCTAGGGACTCACCAATGTCACTGTAAAAAAAATTATTCTTTATATCAAATCTGAATCTATCCTCTTTTAGTTTAAAACCATGACTTGACCAATTGCAACAGGCCTTACTAAAAAGTCTTTCCCCATCTGTAATGGGTTTGTGTGGCAACGTTTTCATAATGAGGGGTGGCTGCTGTGAGGAGCCCTGGAAGCTTCTCCTGTGTCTGACAGAGCCAAAGCAAACCAGCTCCAAGATGGCTGCTGGGCGAGGCTGAGCCCATCAGTGGTGGTGGCAGCACCTCTAGGATAACAGATTTTAGAAGGGGAAGAACGTTACTGTGCAGAAACAATTAGAGCCAGACTAGAGAGGAGTGTAAAATGTGTGAAAGGAACAGCCCTGTAGAGGGCTGTTAGGGAAGAAGGAGGGGCAAGAGGTGCTCCAAGTATAAGAGCAGAGCCTGTGGTGCACGCCATGATGAGAATCCTGGCTGCACAGAGCAGTATTGGGAAGTCTCACCTGGCCTGTAGCTGTCACCCCAGAGCAGGACAAAAAGACTGCTGGGTACAGGTTTGCTCCATCCAGAGGTTTAGGACAATTCATGAGCTCCCAAATAGCACTGGCAGTTTATTTTGTTAGGAAATCAAGAAAACTCAGTACAGAATATTTCAGGAAATTCTTCCTTTCAGGAAAGGGAATAAAATCTTGAAATTGGAGGACAGAGTTGAACAAACACTCCAGAAAGGAGATATGGTCAATCAAAACTGAAATTGAAAAATCCAGAAAATTCAAAATGGAGTGACTACAACCAATTATACTGAGATGAAATTGGTTATAGGAAACAGACCAAAAGTTTCCGAAATTATTCCCATGGAAATCCCTAATATCAGGAAACAAAAGGGAACAAAGGGACAAAAGAGAAACAGAAAAATAAACATTTTAGAAAAAAAAAATTAAAACCTGACGCATAATCAAGAAAAGGCAATGGGATTAAATTGGGTGTAGGGAAATAGACCAAAACTTGCCAAAATTATTCCCTTGGAAATCCATAATATCAGGAACAAAAGGGAAACAAAGGGACAAAAGAGAAACAGAAGAATTGAAATTTCAGAAAAAAAACAAATTTAAACCTAACCCGCAAGCAAGAAAAGCCAATGAGATGAGAAGTGCAGGAATATGGACCAAAGCTTGCCCAATTGATCCTCATTGAAGTTGCAAGATTTAATTCCCTTTCCTGAAAGGAAATCCTTCCTAGTGCATAAAGTTGGGTGCTTATCACACTTTAGGTAGCCTAGGATGTCTGGCCTCATCCCAGGATGGACCCTGTGTTGCATGTGGGAAACCTATGACGCAAATGAGTTGGGAGTAAAGAAGGTTAAGCTGAAAAAAATCGTTGCAATGTGGGAGAAGATGTCTTAATGTTTTGGCTTTGTTTCTCATGATCCAATCTGTTTTAATTTGTAATAAATTTCTTTTCCCTGAGTGGAATCTGTTTTTCTAATGATGGTAATCAGCAAGTGATACTCCTGCGTTCGTCTCAACCCATGAGCTTTTTCATCTTAATTCCTGCCCCAGTCTTGTTGAGGATTGCATGTGATTGAAGACAGATTTACATTTTATGTTATACTCACATTTAATTGTAACATAACATACTCCACCTGTGGCTAATCCATGGCATGTAAGAACATGTCACAACTAATAACCAATAGTATAGGGCTGTATTTTAAGTGGTAGAAGCCATTTGGCTGCTGCTTGTTGTTCAACCTCAGCATTGCTAATGCCCTTGTCACTTTAAAAAGACATTCACATAGAAATAAATGCATTTCATACATTCTCATTTTTGCTATTCTTACCTTCTTCCTTCACTGATGTTATTATCATGTGAGGTCTAATTTTGATAGTAATCTCCAAAAGCCCTTGTCACTTTACTGTCTATTATGTGCCAGTCCTACACCTGTGGTGCTATATAAATGCTAATAATACATCAATATGCTCATTCTTTGTGAGTTCTGTAGGCGGAATTCCATCTGGTTTGTATATGTCAATTCAGATGCTGGTGTGAAATGTCATTGCTGTTCAGAATTTGTGATGGTTTATGAGCAGTTGGGAAATGACAGGGAAAAAAAATCACAGGACTGGACCTGCTTATCATTTGAACAAAGACCTCCAGCCCTGTGCTTAAGACAGTGGCTGTGACTGGTGTGGAATACCCAAGCAGTGTAATTTTTCTCTGAAAAGCCCTAGTTTAAGTAATTAGGACATTAAACAGTATTTCCTGCTTTTTCTGAATATTTTCAGCTCATCATAATGTATTTAAGAAAGTTTTGATGCTCAGAGTATTGACATTTCTTTCCCAAACGGTATCTACTTTGGACTTTGGGAGTGAGTGGTAGGAATTTGGAGCATGCCTAGGCTCCCAGAAAAGCTTTCCTGCCTTCAGCCATATAACTGTTCTCAAATGGGCAAGTCCTCAGCTGCAGAAAGATCAGTCTTGGCTTCCATGTAGCCATGAAGGAACTTGGCAGCAGGGAGTGATGGGCAAGGTTAGAGTAAGTTTCTGCAAAATGTGATGATTCTCTGTACATATCTTTTGGCTATTCCCTGGGCTGCAGTTGTTTCCTTCCTCATGAGATACTGATGGATTTGACTAAATTAGACTAGGAAAGCACCTTGTAATCTTAAGTACAAGTAGCTAGAGAATATAGGAAGTAAGTTTGTGACTTTTCCTAGTTGGAAACTGAATAATGTCTGGAAGTATTCTTACTGGCCAATCTAAATTATATTCTCAGCTGCTCTAAGTATACATTACTTGCTAAGGATAAATGTTACCATGGATTAAAAAGGGAAGCAATTCAGTGTTTGATTGGTAAAGAGGAAATAAGTTTTCCCTTAATTTCATCTCTTGTCCAGTTCCACTGGAACAGGTAGTGAACAAGCCTAAATCAGGAACTTTCAAAACCAGAAAGTCCTAATAATTAGTAGAAATTAGCATCTTAAATACTAAATGTACATTGCTTGGTGCACAGTCTGGATATATATTTGTTACACACCCAGCTACACAGGGACTGTCTGGTGGGGTGAGACTGAGAAATTGAGGAGTTTCATTGCATATGGAAAATTGCATCATCACCATCACCCAGGGATTAAAGCTGCGTAGGCACCATGAGAACTGAGAAGCAAAGAAGGCAGGGACGGCCTTAGGGAAGGAGGAGGAGAAGGAGAAGGGGGAGGAAGGCAGCTGCTTGCCAGCCCTCAGAGCCTGCCAAGCTGCCGGTCAGTGTTGACCCTATGGCCAGGAGCAGGACAAAGGCCACCCTCCGTGTGTGGCTCGTGTTCCCTGGGCTGCTCAGCTGTTTCTTGCTAGGATTTCTTACAGGTGAGTGCAGAGATCCAGGGGCTCAGCCCCCAGCTTCTTTCCCCTGCGCACCCTTGTGTGCAACCCCTGTTGTGATTAACTCACCAGCAGGGAGATTATACTACTCTTTCGGGGCATGATAAAGTCCTCTTCCCACTGCTTTTCCAAGCTTTTCTGTCTAGCAATTTCAGCCTTCAGGGAGTGAGGAACAGAGCAGCTCTGTGCTTCAGCTCGGGACAAGCCCTGGCGAACTGACAGCTTCCCAAACAGGCAGCCAGGCATTCAAAGAGAAAAGATTAGTACCAGAGTTTGAGACTTCTGTGACTGCAAGATCTCCCAGATATTTTTTTTCTTAAATTTTTATTTCCTGTTTTATACTGAAGGCATTTTTAAATGTTCCTATTCTGTTGCTATTTTAGAAATTAGGCGTAGAATGTAGAGGAGGAGTTTGGCTGACAGCCAAGTTACTGAAGTTTTCATTATGTACAGTGAACTTTACTAGAGATTCTTTTCTGAAGTCACTTGCAGCATTGATTTTAAATTAAAATTTTGTGTCCTTTCTAAACTTGTGTTGTAACACAAACCTAAGACTAAATAATGAAAAAAAATCCATGGGGGCTTTTAAATATATAAAATATTAGTTTAATTTTGGAGATCCCTGAGCTGCTAATTTTTGGTGCCTGTGCTATGCTTATGCATTTCCCTGAACATCATCTTTTGATGCTCAAAACCAGGATACTGGGCAAGATGGACTTTTGCTCTGATCAAGCATCACTGTTCAGTTCAGAGTGTCACTACAACTGTATTTAAGTATAACAGGTCATATATCCTGTGCACATGACAGCATGTGTATTTGTCTTTCTTATGAAAATTTTCCCAGTTTGGGATTGTCTAGCTATAATAATAAAAGGATTTTTTTATTGTTTTTTTTTTCTTAAGACAAACTCATACAGTTGATATACCCTCTCCTACTACTATTTATGGCTACTGAATAAACATTTTAAAACTGGCTTGGGTGACAGTTAACTTTATTCTTTTAATTATTAAATAGACTAATCCCACCCTTCCCCACGTCTGTAACTATTCCAATGCTGGCAGGGTGGCTGTTGAGTCCTAGACCTTCACTTTAAATATGCTTACACATCTATTTTAAAATATATGCATAAACTAAATAAAGTAATTTCATCATGAGTATTAAGAGTTCAAACCTCACACTACCAACAGTTAATTGAGAATTTAAACTATAGTTTATAATTAATGAGAGGTGAGTCTACCTCAAAAAGGGGATTTACCAGGGATTTAGGGTTTACTCTTTTCATTATGTCACTTTTAGGCATTTCAGTCAATTAAATATATTCTACTTTCCTGCTTGAACCCTCAGACACTGACAGAGGGTGCTCTAAGCCCTGTTCATCCTCGTGGTTTTACCTGTTTAGTACCACAGGTTGCACCTATGCTCAAACATGTGAGGACATTCTTGCTAAGTAGGAAACTTTTCAAATGTGTTTCAGGATGGTTTACAAAACTGGCTGAGAAAAACCCCAACTCTTCAGATGTCCATCAAAATGTGAGACAGAAACTTGTGGCTGAAATGAAAGCAGAGAACATCAGGAAATTTCTGCGGTAAGCCTTGTGCATCTTTTTTTTTTTAACAATTTTATCAGTCAAAAAAGCCAGACAGTGATAACATCAGCTCCAAGGAAGGACCTCTGAAAGCTTTAGAATTGTTTAGTTTGTATGAAATGTCTGAGGGAAGAAGGGAGAGGCTTACAGCTCTTCTGTTCCACCCCTCCCCCCTTCCCATTTTTGAAGTGGTCTTTTTGAAGTGGTTGCACTGTCAAGTGTACTTCCTTCAGCTGCATTACTGCCAGTGCTTTCCAGTCTTCATGATTTCTCATCTTCATGATTTAATGAACTGTGCCTTCTTTTTTTCTTCACAAGTATCTGAAGCTCTAACCTCAGATAACTGTTTTCTTTCAGACTGAGATGATTTTATTCTGAGATACAATGATTGATATGAATTATGTCTGACTGATCATCTCTTCAGTGTCTCTTTAAACTTTCAGTTTGAGCAGCTAGTCTAAGAAGAAAATTAATCTATTAAAAATTATTGCTACAAATCTACATGGCACTGAGTTGCATGTATACTTACAACTTTTAATTCCTTTAGTTTGGTCATACTGGATAATGTGCTCTTAACTGGGGGCTCTGACATCCCATTATGCCCTGTCTTCTGTTTGAGAGATAAAGGGCTCTGTCCATGGTCAGTGTGCGTGTATGGTTGGTTAAGGCTTGTATGATGTAACTGTTAGTAAATATAAATACTAGGAATATAAAATACATTTTTTTTTCCCCCATTCCACAGAAAATGAAAAAAAAAACCCACATTATTGTGTATATCTTTATTTTCTATTAAGGAAAAAACATATTCACATGGAAAGTAAATAAATACTCACTCTGGTTAGTAAAATGTTTGTATTCAGCATGTAAGTCAGCAGCTGCATCAAGAACATCAAAGGATTACTGACAAATTTGATTTCTATACATTTATTCTAAACCCTTATTCTATTCTATTATTCTAAACTTTTATTCTAAAATGTTTCATACCTAACATCAAGTAGCTTTTTAAGTGTACAGGCCCAATCTTTTTTTTGTATTTGTTGCTTTCAGTAGATTAGAGAGTTCCTGAAAATAATGTTTGAGTGAGAATCTAGGCAACATAGCATGAAATAGGTCTGTAATTATGCCAAAATCTCTTGGCCGTGGGATATTAATGGTTTCTCATTTGTCTGCTTGCTTTGGTGATGGGCCAGATGCTTCATGCTGGTTGGGTTTGGTTTTTTTTTTTTATTTGCCAAAATTCAAATAAAAATCAGGAAATGCAGATAAATTATATTAATACACTATTGAAAAAGTTTGTCAAAAGCATAAAAAAATGTGAACTTCAAAATTTTGATCCATATTCTTCATTTTTTCAGACTACTACATCAGCTTTTATCGCACAGGGAAAAAAAAAGATGAGTCTCAGAAAATGCAGACACTTTGGTCTTAGCATTGTATCATTGCTCTGGAAAGGATTAAACTGTTTGGAAAGGAAAATTTGAAAAAAAAATAAAAATCATGTGTGTTTTTCCTGATGGCATATGTAGCATTTAGTATGCTTAAAGAATTAAAAGGTACTTAAAATACTAGTGAGTATTAAAGTACAAGAAGCAAACAAGCAACAGGGTTTGGCAAAGGTTGCTTCCAGACTTTGGGGCTCACCCTCACAGTTTAAAGGGAGAGAACGACAACAGCAGAGAGCAAAAGGTTGTGGTCTACTTAGAGAATCTGGATGCATTCAAATCCTGGGGCCAGGTGGGACTCATGTGAAAGATCTTTATGTTATCATTGCAATGTTGCTGTAGATGAGAAGTTCTGGTGATTGCAAGAGGCTCCAGGTGGCTGAAGAAGTCTGATACTGTGCCCCTCTTTTAACAAGGACAGCCTGGAGGGACTCTGAGCTGGTCAGCTTCAGATCTGGAAGGGTGACAAAACATCCTTCTGGGATCTGTTTTCGAACACATGTTGGACAGAAGTATAGTTCAGAAGATTCAGCATTTATTTCCTATTTTTTTGTATGGTCAGCATATTGCCTTCTGTAAGGAAATGACTGGCTACGTGCCTGAGTGGAGACGTTATAATGGCTGCAATAACTTTGACTTTAACAAGGCTTTGAACATCATTCTCCTTTGGAAGCTGAGGAAGTACACGCTGCAGAACAATTGTTGAAAACAGTCTGAAATGACAGGCTGAAGTGATATTAATCATGGTATTTGCTACCACTAATTAATGGTGAATACTGGTATCTGACATCTGTGGGGCAGCCATTGACAAGCAGCCTGTTGGGAATTGGGAGCTGATGCAGAGTAGCTGGCGGACTGATGAGCTTTCACCATTCTTTACTTATTCAGTGGGCCAAACACATTGCACACAGATTTCTGTAGGGTGGCCCAGAGGGACTGAATTCTGTTTGTGACTATTTATCACCATTATATATTATATCTGATATGGAAGTAAATGTTAAGAAAGTTTTGTTGTTCAGGCTTTTGATTAAGAAAAAAGAGCAAACCTGTGCAGATAATTTAATGTAGTGATTTTCAAATTAAACTTATTAGGACATGCTATGACAACAGTACAAATCCATGATAAGATACCAGAATTATCTGGAAGGCTCCTTTCTGAATACATAGCTTTCCTATATTTATTTCTGCTTTTTGCATACTGCTAATATTCTTTTGCTGAATCTTTGACATTGATTTTCATTGCTTGTGTGTAGATGTGGCTATTCCTGTTATGCAAAGAAAACAGTTCAATTGACTTATCTTAAGGCCTCAGGAAAGAACCTCTACTCTGAGTATATTTTGTACATTGCAGACTCTGATAAGCAATCATGTTATACAGCTCAAACTTTAAGACCTTGCTGTCCATGCACTGTGTCTTGAAGATTAGCTTTATACACACAGATCCTATTTCACTATTGTGAAATTTTTGAGAAATTATTGTGAAATATTTGCTGCTTAGCAGTGGTTTTGTGTTTTGTTCTAGTTCATTTACCAAGTTGCCTCACCTCGCAGGAACTGAACAGAATCTTCTTCTTGCCAAAAAAATTCAAGGCCAGTGGAAGGAATTTGGATTGGATTCAGCAGAACTTGTTCATTATGATGTGCTTCTTTCATACCCAAATGAAAAGCAGCCAAACTACATTTCAGTAATTGATGGTCAAGGGAATGAGGTGATCTTTTCAATGTCAAAACTATGTTTATGCAAAATCAAAAAACCCCCCCAGTGACTTCCTGTTAAAAAAAGCTTCTTCCTCTATGTTTTCACCTACTCAGCTCAGTATGTGCTTTATATTATTTAAAAAAAAAATCCAGTGCAAAGGGAATTAATATTTAGAAATGGTTTTCCAGGCTATGCAGTAACACCACGGAGTGGCTGAGATCTCAGTGCCTCATACAGAAGAGTGAGGATGTGTGGAGAGGCTGCAGTTAACACCAGTAGACCATAAGGTGTTGGAAGGGTTCAGCTTAAGGATACATCTAGGCTAATATCCTGTTTCCATAAACAGTCCTAAGTGGATGCACAGGGACATTTAAGAACAAAGAAATGTATTTCAGGCATGCAGTTCTTCCAGTGTCTAGCTGTTTTCAGCTCAGGGCTTCTCTAAATGTGCTGGAATTAGTTTCTTGAAAAATTCTCATTAGACATTTTCCAAGTATTTATGCAGTCAGTGACCCTCATTGCATCTCTCTTCTAAGTACCTATCCAAACCCTGCTTGAATATCTGTACAATATTTGCTTCCACAAGATGCTGAGGTAAGGAATTGTAGAGATAGTCTCAATTTTAGGTAGCATTGCCTTGTTTCCCTTGCTCTGAACCTGATCCCCCTGGCTTCCTATGGTGTCTCCTAAAAGTTGGTGCTGGAAGTACTAATGAACTAGTCAGTCTGTAGACATCTTCTCCCCTTTCCATGGGGAAATAAAGAAGTAGATGTAAATTCTGACGAGGATCCTGAGCAAGGAGAGGAAGTGGGACTGCTAGAGAGGCATCATAGCACATAGGTAAGGATGAAGAGCCAGGGTAGAAAGTAAGGAATATGTGCTCAGGAATGATTTGAGCTTAGAGGTGAAAGAATGAAGAAGTTCTTCCAGAAACCCTGTAACAGTGTCTCGGCTACAATTTCACAAGGTGACAAAAGGTGAGCATGTACCTCAAAGCAATATGAGTGTAACAATGCATAGTGATAAAAGGCAGCACGTTGAACTGCAGTATTACTAGATAAGAGATAAAGAGAATAATAATGCACGTGGGAGAAACCACAAAAGACACCTGGGATGGCATGGATGAACCACATGTCTTCTACTGTCACCACCTCTTTGCAATTTTCAGCTACTTCTTTCCTTAGGTTCAGGCGATGGCTTATGAGCACCTTCTGACACGTGATCTGTCTCTTTGTATTCGTATCTGCATTCTGTTTCAAAATTTCATCTCTGGATCCCTACCTGTGTTTTTGTTTAAACTTATGTGTACTAGTTAGAACTGTATTTTTTGCTACCAATTTATGGAAACTACAGTTTAAACTGCTGACAAAGATAACTAACTTGGCAAAAACCGAGGCTTTCGATATTTTTCATCCATAGGACTGCAGTATTTTGTAATAGTAATTATTTGACAAGGAGTCTGATGCACAGAAGCTGAATAACTGTCTCTTCTGACTTTAGTTTAAACTATAATTAGCATTCGATTAGTGTGTGAATTTGTGCCTAAAATGTTTGCCCAAAAACTACTGTTATTTTTTGATAGGTTTTCAATACATCATTGTTTGAGCCACCTCCACAGGGGTATGAAAATGTTACTGATATACTACCACCATATAATGCTTTTTCAGCACAAGGAGTGCCAGAGGTAAGAAAACAAATTATGTGATGGTACTATTACCTATTTTTTTAAACACTTTCTGGGACAGATTGCTCCAACTTCTCAAAATATTTGTTGCAGTGGTTTTAATTACCGTTTGTCTTAATTAAAGAACACTTAGGCAGAGATAGACCATATATTATGCAAAGGTTAGAAGTATTTTATGACCAAAAAAAAGAGCTTTCTCAAATTGCTAGAACTCTGAATCACATAATAAGTGAAAAGTTTTTATCTTGGTGGAAAATTTTGGATACATATCAGATTGCTCCATATTATTCAGTCATCCGTAGAGGACTTGCTTAAGGCACAGGTACAAATAGCAATATTTATATCAAGTTGGAAGACATTTTAGATTAAGGTGATGCCTTCAGAGGCCACAAAAGTTCCTCATTTAATCTGCTAATTCATTATGGAGCAGGTCAGGGACAACATTGCGTTGCATAAATGAGTGAAATTATATGGTGGTGAATTCTTGTGTATGTAAGGCATACCCCTGCTTTGTCACAGCCAGAGAAGTTTGTCATTTTACCAAAGTACTCTGTTTTATTTTCCAGCATCTTTTTAGGACTGTTGTTAAGTGCAGGATAATATCCAAACATCAAAAGTTTGAGCCAAAGCTTCCTATAGAATATTTGTGGATATCTTTTGCTGTTGTTTTTATAGGCGCTGGATATAATTTGTAGAAATGAAAAAAAAAAATTTAAATCCTCTGTCATGCATAGTGAATGAAACTCTATGTCTGATAATGGGTATTTTATTTGTTGACTGACCAGTTGCCACAGCACTGCTTTTCTTTTCTGCCCAGGCAGATCTGGTGTACGTGAATTATGGTCGTACGGAAGATTTTTTAAAGCTGGAGCGTGAAATGGGAATTAACTGTACAGGAAAGATCGTCATTGCCAGATATGGGAAGATCTTCAGAGGAAACAAAGTAAGGGTTGTGTTTTAATTTTTCCTCCGTGGGTCAGACACTGTTCATAGTAGAGCTTGAGGGAATTAGTAACGGCTGTTCATTGGAACATATGAGCAGAAGGAAGCCTGCAATGTATCCATTGTGACTGCAGTCTAAGAATAACTTCCAAAACAATAAAACCAGGTGAATGTATTAAACTCCTGAGACAGAGATGACTGCAAACTCCCTAGGCAGTTCTTGCAAGAGACTAGTTTGTTTTTTTTTGAGTAGTTTGTAGAGCTAAGTCTTTTGATATGTGCCATCCATAGAACTGCAATACTTTGAAATAATAGCATTTTGACAAGGAGTCTGATGCACAGAAACTGAGTAACTATCTCTTCTGACTTTAGACAACAAATCTGGCAAAATTGTTGATAGTGGGGCAGTGGGGATGGTGGTCAGGTTTTGTGCCTCATTTTTATGTTCTGTGCTTTATTTCATAGCCTTGAGCTATGACTAAAGGTTTGACACAAATAATGAACATATTGCATTTGACTATGCTTGGTTCTTCTGCTGAATCTGGAGTAATTTTCACTTTTTCACATACTTGTCTTCTAAAACCATGTCTGCATGGAAACAAATCTCAACATTCAGATTTATTGCTGCATTAAAAAAAAAAAAAAGCCAAATCTTAAAACCAAATAATTTCACAGGTTAAAAATGCCATCTTAGCTGGAGCCCAAGGGATCATACTTTACTCAGACCCTGCTGACTACTGTGCCCCAGGAGTAGATGCTTATCCAGGTGGCTGGAACCTTCCTGGTGGAGGAGTCCAGCGTGGGAATGTTTTAAATCTGAATGGAGCTGGGGACCCTCTAACACCAGGTTATCCTGCAAAAGGTGAGTGCAAGTTCTGTAGCCTGGGCCATCAAGTACTTTATAAATTGCTGCTGAAAGTGTGGTACTAGAAATTAATTTATTTTCAATACAGATGCACAGAAAAAAAGCTTCTTGAAGTTCTTATTGACAGTAGTTAGTTTTCTATTGCACACTATCTTCTGTCTGTATCATTATAACTGGTTTTAATTAGGCAGGGGAATAAAGTTTCTAGGAAACTCTTTGTATGGTCCCACCCTTGAGACACTTAGAAAAGCAGGATGTGTAGGTTTACAGACTGTGAAGCAGCAGAGAATGACTGAGAATTTATAGCCATTTTAAAATATCTGTTTCTCAAAAGGACCACTTTAAACCAGGTTATACTTTGCCATCAAAGAGGACTAATGGCTTTATTTGGAGGTATTTTTCCTTGCTGATCATAAGTTCCAGGCAGGAAAAGCAGTTTAAAATCCTTTCTAAGGGGAATAAAATTCCTGTAGCAAAAATAAGACCAGCCTGGACTCTTTCAAGAGTTGGCACCATGTGCTTCCCCTGTCCTTGTTGGCATCCTAAACTCAGTCTGAGCTAAGATGCCTGCCCGTGCTGGGTGCTGATGGGATGGCTGTACAGGGATGCTTCTGGAAAGCTCATGGCCTTGTGTGGCCACTGCTGGGGACATAAGACAACCGAAACCCAGGAGAGATTGTGAGTGCCAGGCCCAGCAGACTCAGAGAGACACTGGCTGTCTTCAACCCAGGTAAATGCATCCGAGGGTGTGCTCTGCAGCTTGTCAACCAGCTGCACAGGTGCCATCTTCACCTCACACAGCAGCTTGGAATCCCCAGAGCCAGCCTGCAGGAGATGTTATAATATGGTTGGACAGCAAATCTAACCTTGCATCAAGCATGGGGACATCTTTTGCTCTTCTGTGCATTACTGGGTTTGTGGTTCTGCCATTACAGTTTGGTTTTCTAGAAGCAGTGTGTGAGAGAGATGTGAGAATTAGAAAGAATCACGCATGCTGGTGGCTGCTCAAAAGTGTTTCCAGTTTGATGAAAGTGGCTAAGAACGCTATAAACTTGACATTTTGTTCTGGTTTCTCAGAGTACACTTTCAGGTATAAAGTTAATGAAGGTGTAGGGATTCCCAAAATCCCGGTTCATCCCATTGGATATCATGATGCAGAAGTATTACTGCGGTGAGTATACATCAGTCCTCCTCTCCAGAAGTCAATATTGACAAATGTGCAGACAGTGTTTTCATATTAAGATGGCAAAATCTATGCTGTTACTTGCATTTCCTACTCTTTTGTAGTAATGTGTGCTTCAGAAAATGTGGAAAATTCAAAGCAATCTGTTTTAGCAATAATGCTTTTAAGAATTTTGTAAAACCATCTAGGTTTTGCTGCAATAATTATTAAGAGAATTTAAGGTTTCAGCCTAATGGTCAACTGCATTTGTCTTGGTTTTCACTTCACAGCGCAATGGGAGGACCTGCAGCTCCAGACAGCAGCTGGAAGGGAAGTCTCAATGTGCCTTATAATATAGGGCCAGGATTCACAGGCAACTCTTCTACAAGGTCTGTTTTAACACTTGCCTGTTTATACAATATTGCAAATGTTCCTCTGAGGAAAAGACTCTGAAACAATACATTTAGAGATACTCTGGAGATATTTACTTCCTTTTGCTAGGGATACATTTGGAGATAATTATTGGAATTCGAAAATAAATTGCATTAGAAGAAGAATATAAATTAGCAGGTTGGGCCACATGACAATGACATTTGGCAATAAATTGCAAAAAAGGTGAAGACCACTTTTTTTGTGACTTTTCCACATAAAAATAGTTTCAGTTTACGAGAGGTATTACTTAATGAGGACTGTTAGTGGACCGCGATGAACAGTGTGTAAAAATGGTGTATCATTATCACTACTCCATCTCCTGGATAACAAGAGTGTGTCTGAATATATATATAATTTTATAAAGACTTCATTTATCATTATTCTTTTCTGCTCTGCTTTAACACTAGCTGAAAATGAATAAAGTAGGAATAACTAAGTAAGAAAGCGTATTTGACATAATTACAGTGCTGTTTGGAGTACCTTGAGGAGCAACAGCGAGAAAACAACATGATTCATCCACAAAACTTGTATTTTTGAGTGAACTTTTTAACATCTTTTTAACATCTAGTCTTGGTAGAGTAACTTTTTTTTTTGTAAATATGGATTAATTCTACACATACTTCTTTCTCAGAGTAGTTCCATATCAAAATGAACCTTTTGATTCCAGGTAGAAAGTCACTTGCACATGGATAGTGTGCACATATATGCACGTTCAAGGCACTGGTGTCTGTTATTTTCCGGGCAAAGATCCAGTGACTGTCCTGAAGTAGGTTTTGATTTTGACAGCTATGCAGATTTGCTGCTGAAGAGATAACTTCTAATGTGGATCTCCTGAGGTTTTGCCAGACACACAACCCTCCCATTATTTGGTGCTTTGTTTCTTCCACAGGTTAAGGGGAGTGAACACTGTGTTAGTTTTAGCTCTCTGAATACCTGGATTCCACTTGCTTTTATAAAATTTCACAAGTGGATTTTACTGGTGGAGGACAGGGAGGAAAAAACTGTGCTTCTAGCAGAAGGTTTTCTGCCTCTAATGGAAGATTCCCTGCCCATGACAGGGAGGTTGCAGCTAGATGACCTTTAAGGTCCCTGCCAACCCAAACCATTTTGTGATTCTGTGACTGACAAATCTTAACCACTTAGATCTGCTGTCCTAAACAGAGATTTCAGTGTATTCTTGGATGAATATTCCTAACGACCTTTTCTCCAAATTCCATATTATTGCATGGACCTGTGCTAGAAAACCAAACTGTATTCTTTATAAACGTCTGCATATCCACAATTACAATTTTGGTTAAAATGTAGATGTGTTTTTAATTACTGTGCATGTTTTTCAGTTTGTTCCTCTAGTGCAAAATTATCTGATTTGTTCCCATAAATAAAAAATCAAAAAATTCTGTAAATCTTTGCAACCTTATAGACTGGCCCAGCTCATAGGCTTTTTTCTAATGCATCAGCAGCAGGCTAAACTGAAATAAAAATGGGTCTCTGAGACAGCACGACAGTGCTGAGCACACACTGGATCAGTGCTGAAAACACAAAGCAGGACAGAAACATAAACTCTCTGGTTTATGTGTTATTAGTATTGACTTTTCATTTGATTATTAATCAGAAATAGTTACTCCACATTCCGTTTCATTTCAGAAAAGTCAGAATGCATGTTCATACAAGCAATAAAATAACACGAATTTACAACGTCATTGGCATCCTCAGAGGAGCTCTGGAACCAGGTGAGCATCAGGTGCTTGATGATTTTAATTCCTTCTTTCTTTTGTATTTGTTGAAATTGTACTTGTGTTGTAGGAAACTTAAAGTGTTTCAGATAACCATATAATACAGAGCCTTGAGAAATTCTTAGTAGTATTTCTGTCCTTCCCATCACATTATTTGTCATTGGCATTCCCAAGAATAGCTTTCCCTTTAAAATACACTGATAGACATTGGAGAATTTTTG
>WEZZ01014390.1:10559-28840 GCA_013400585.1 Chloropsis cyanopogon | reverse complement strand
TTATATCACATTATACATTTATGCAATACTCAAACTAAATGTTAAAGATCAATACACAGTGGTTTAATTTGAGGGAAAACACCCACATTTTGTATTGGTAGATGTCATGGATAAACAGAATTTCGTGTCTCTGTTTAGGAGGAGTCTGTAAGATTTAGCAATTTTGTATCTGGCAGTGATTTGCAGTTATTTCTTGCCTCTTGCTGCTCTGCTTGTTAGTAAACTGGTACTTTTTTCACTTGTATCTACTCCTCATTGGTGGAATTGGTTGAACCTATAAACGGAGGCAACTCATTCTGGAGTGTTCACCTTTACTGTCAAACCAAGACAGCAGAGGAAAAAAAACCCAAAACACTGCAGCATGAGACTCCTCTAAATCTCAAATGCCCATACATTTCTGCTCACTTTCCCCCTCTGAACTGTTTTACTGGTTCCAAAACCAGTTGGACCGAATCACAAATATCAATCACCATCCAACATTAAAGCTCCCACTAAAGAGTGCTTTTAAAACTTTTCAGTCCTTTGAATTCTATTTGTTTTTTAACTGTATTAATTATGAGGAAAATTTCTTATTCAATCCAACCCTTTTCTGCCTCTCACCTTATTGCCAATGTTTTCTTATTTGGCCTTTCATGACATTTCCTGAGTGAAATCTGTCAACAATACTGCTTTCAAAAAAAGAAAATTAAATGCCACCACACCCTTTCTCACTACAGTTGCATTTTCTCTCTATGCTACTTCATTGGCTTCCAGCTTTTTCTGTTTCATCAGCAAGATGAGCCAGAAAAGCTCCAGTGCAGTACTGCATTTAAAGCAATTGTTCTAACAGCTACCCTCCGAAATACGTAACTAATAATTACCTTGCAGTACTTACAAGGCAAGTGCCTCATGGCACTGCCTGTCCTTCACCCCTGCTTGTCTTCCTGTGTTTCATCTCTGGAGACACAGCAATCTTTGCAACACAAACACCCTTCAGACAAGTATTTGTAGTACACATACCACAACATAACTCTAATCACTTTTACTATTTCTTTCTGATTCAAATCACGGCTAAGCACCCTCCACAGTTCTGCTGAGTTTCCTATCAATGTTCACCCATCTTATACACAGAAACAAATTCTTCTCTACTAAGAGTTTAGTCCTGCCTCCGTGAATCTTACCATTTCTCTCTCACACTGGCTTCTCCAAATACATGCATAATTCTCATATAAAAAATAGCAGGTCTTATTTTCCTCCCTGTCCACATATTCATGATGAATGCCATCATTCTCCTCCCTTCTTTCTGGTACTCAGGATTTCTCTGCAATGTGTAGGTTCTTTCTGCATAAGATATTTTCAGTAAGACCTTCCTGATTTTCCACACTGCTAAATCTGCCATTCAGGCACAACTACACTAACATAATTTTCCCATGTCAAGGCACATGCATCCCACCCTACTCATGAATTTATAACATTGCTGCAAATATTGGTTATCTAGTAGGAGCTGTGGGACTCAATTGTGTCTTTAGACCCTTTAAGAGGTTTCTATTTCTCCCCTGAACCACAGGGTACTTCGTTTTCAAACTCCTACGCAAGGAGGAGTCTCCTCTGTACCCTTTTGCTTTTTCTATAGCCTGAGACAGGGGGACTTTTTTCACATATGGGTCTGTATCAATCAAGCAAAATTTATTTTCTGTTTCTATTCACTAAATGGAAGAATTCCATGAATATCCACAAAGTAATTTCAAAATTTTCTTTTACCTTCTATTTGACGTGAAGTATAAAATTTCTACCATGAGTGGGTTGTGGTTTTGCTAATAAAGATGGCCATTACTACCAACCTTTATCTACAGAACCTCTTCTTAAGCATCAACTCTAAACACCTTGAATAAAGGCTATCCTTCCATCAATGACCAAGCAGGTACTAGAGATGCAAGACATTGCTGTGGCTCATAGGCATGATAAAAATCTGAAAATAAATTTAAACAACACAGATACAAAAAATAGTGCCATAACATACAGGAAGATAAAAGTACATTGGCTCTTGTTCTTTCCTCAGCTGTACAGAAAATTTTGAAGTAGTTCTACAGCAAGTGTTTTCCTACTGTAAGTAAAACTATAAGGAAAACACTATAAGTGTTTTCCTAATATATATTTTCAAAAAATTTGAAAATATATATAAATACATAAACAAATACATTTCACCAGCAGCAACTGAACTTCACTACTCTTCCAATTTAATTCTTTTTGTTTTAGTTTCAGAAGAAGGTGCTTCTTTTCAAAGTTTGGGGTTTTTTTTGTTTGGTAGAATATGGAAGATAGAAAATAGGCATCTACAGATAATGAATTTGCAGTAAGGAGGAAGTTAAATATTTGAGCTTACTTTTTTGTTTGATTTTTTTTTTAACAGCTGAAGGGAGAAAAAGATAGTAAGAGAGGCTGACAGAAAAATGACAAGGAATCATCACTGCCATTGCATTACATTGAGCAATGTCAATCAGTGTAGGAGTCAAGATGCCTATAATCCACCTAGCAGCCTTTGCTGGTTTTGGCTCGAGTAAAGCCAATTTTCTTCCCAGTCCTGGCATGGGGCTGTGTTTTGGGTTTGTGCTGAACACAAGGTTGATAATACAGAGATGTTTTTGTTATTGCTGAGCAGAGCTCACACAGAGCCAAGGCCTTTTCTGCTTCTCCGACTGCCGTGGTGGTGAGGGGACTGGGAGTGCCTGGGACGCTGGGAGGAAACACAGCCAGGACAGGTGACCCCAACTGACCAGAGGGATGTTCCAGACCATGTGGCATCATACTCAGTATACAAAGCGGGGGCAAAAAGGAGTAAGGGGGGGACATTTGGAGTCTTCCTCATTTACCTTCCTCAGTAACCATTACACTGCTATCCTGAGATGGCTGATTTTCTTCTATACATGGCTTCCACTTTCCCTACTGAACAGTCTTTATCTCACCCCTTGTTTTCCAGCTTTTACCCTTTTAATTCTTACCCCGATCCTGCCGGTGGGGGAGGAAGCAAGCTCTGCATGGAACTTGTGGCTGGCTGGGGTTAAACCACAAGCCTCTATAAATTCACACTTGATAACAGGCAGAACACATGATCTAGCATCAGTAATTTTATCATTAAGTAATGCCTAACTACTTTATCCAATATATCTATTACATCTAAAGAGCCAAGAAGCTAGACACTGAAGTCAGACCTGACCTGAGGACATGTTGCCAACAGAAGAGAAAAAAAAAAACAAAACCAATTTTAGAGAACAGCAGGTAACATTTATTTCCTTCCCTCACCCATCTATAAAGAAGACCCTCATTTGCACTTCATTTGAACAGGACAGAGCATCACACTGAGTCTGTCCTTGGTTTGCACTGTGCTATTAGAACAGATTATCAATTTCTTCTCTTCTAGCTTATGCAGTTTATTTCCACTTAATTGCCCATTTACATTTAGGTAGTTTTAGACTACACAAGGTAGTCCTGCCTCGTGTTATGCCATACCTTGCTACTAGAGAATGATTTCCTTCATGTGCTCTACACCAGGATAATACAGCTACAGGGATTCAAGAACACTTGAGAAGGAACACAGTTCCTTTCAGCTCACAAGAGGATAGCGTCTGCAAGTTGAGGTATTTTAATCCCCATTTCCTTTGTTTTGATTAACAGAGGTAATGTAATTTTGTACTGGCATTTCCATTACAACCCCTTTTAAAGAGTACCAGCCATGCTGCAAACATGTACCACAAACCAGATTACTGAATGCATTCAGTTTGTGTGGTAAGTATATGGATGTTGGTAAGCAGTCTGAAACTAAGCTTATATCTAAACTTCTTGCTATTTTAGACTTCTGAGGACAATTCAAATGAACTTTTTCAAGATGCAGAAGTCTTTGGAAACATTTTGAGGCAAAAAAAACCATTCAACATAACAGTTTTTCCATCAGAACAGATTCATAAATTTTAGCAAGGAATAGCAAATACAAATGCTTGAAAACCAGTTTCCATCTTCACCCATCACCTCATTCTTTCTTCTTATCCAAAAGAGTGTCAAGGTGGGAAACTCAAGAAAGTGCACCTCTACTTTCTTACAGTTCTTCACGGTAAAGTCCAGGAACAATAGCAGTAAGATTTTCATAGCAGCAGGCCCCCCAGGTGAAAACTTAGATCATCTTTTAGACTGGACAGCCAGCACAATAGAATCTGAGAGATCTCCATTTTCCCTTGGGTAGAACAACATCAGTGTTCGCCCCGACACTGTCGCTCCCCAAGAGCCACACCATGTTGTGGTGGGAGTCACCAGCTGTGATAAGGTGACTCCCTTTCATGGCTAACTAAACAATACTTACACCCTAATCAATCACATGGTAAAATTCAATGCAGTCTTTTTTGGGTCATGAGATAGCAATTCATATTAAAAGACCTGATGTCTTATATACTTCAATAACTTACAAATGCATTACTACAAGATAGTTTGATGGCTACCCTTCATGCCAAAGGTACAAGTTCAGAGATATAATTTGTAAAAAACAGATACCAAGAGACAGTGCCAAGCTGTCACTCAGGAGGCAGGTCAGGATGTGTAACTTAGTTGAAGCCCTCTTTTCTGTTCAGACACAACTGTAAATGGCTCCAAGGTGCTTGAGTGACACACACCTATTTCTTTACTTCAACAGTCTGCTCACCAGCTGCCTCAATATTATTAAAGTAAATCTAATATATAACAACTAACTTGTGACTTATAGAACAAGCATCTTTTTTGCTGGTTTTCTGGTACATTGAAACTATTTTGGTAGGCTGGTAGGGTTAGGCATTCAAGGCCTCTAACTCTGATTTGGATTAGCCAACTTTCATTTACTGGGGGGAAGATGTGAACAACCAAATGACATGGAAGAATCAGGCTTATGGAGTGTACCGAACTGTCTTGCTGCACAGAAGCAACAGAGCAGCAGAAACCAGTTAACTGATTAATTACTCCAGAAACTAATTAATTACACCTCTTTGAGAACACCTACAGTCTGTTTCAGAGGATAGTCACATTTGGGAATACTGTGCCTGTTGCAAAAGTCTAAAATCTAATATGCCCTGCAAGAGACTGTGCCTTCCTAACTCCTCCCTACTCTCAGAGGAAAGTCCTGGTCTGGAATGGACAAGGACCTCCCCAGAAGCATTACCTTACTATTGTACAGGATCTGCTCAGACCGCACAGACCTTTTAGTAGACATTCCATAGGCAAAAAGTTTCTATAAAGCTTGTTAAAATACTCGATTTGATAATCTTCTCTTCTTGTGACAGGGGTAAATGGTTTCTTCCAGAACTGAAAAACAGTTTAATATACCTGCCAAAACCTTGTGAGCATAGCAACAAATCATAGTATGCTTCCTATTTCAGCAATACTACCATTTCTTTCTCATACAAGACACCTGTTTTAATCTAAGGCAAAACAAAAATCAGAATCTCATCAGTAATCCTATAGAAACACTATGGAGTAAGCTATATAAGGAGGCATGTGTTTCCCTGGCAGTCTTCTAGGTTCCACCCAGAGTCACCAGTCTCCCACCCCACTTTTAGCTCAAAGGTTCCACCCTCCTTCTTTGTCCCGCCTTCTTGACTCATGGAACCACATGTTCAACATTTACAACCGCATTAAACTAGCTCAGCAACAGCTCTCATGAATGCTACTGTCACCTTGAAGAAGAGGAGGTAAAGGATGAATAAGATCACTCCCTTTCATCAATGACAAACTCATGTTAATCAACAGAGTCAACCTCATTTCACCTTCAGGTTCTCAATAGACTCTGGCTCCAGTTTTTTGGACTTTTTCCCATGCTATTACATATCTGGGTCAGACACAAATCCAGAGCTGCCCATTTTCCACCTCTGGCTCAGAAATTGCTTACACAACATGTCTTTTCAATTTGAGATGATGAAAATGTCACAAAACCAGACGATTTGATAAACTACCTGTCATCTCGCACTTAATCATTTCAAGAACAATTTAGGAAGTTTTGGTATGTTGCACTGAACTAATATCAATGCTTATGGATACTGATTCTTGGTTCTTAAATCAGGGACAGACTAGGCAAAATTTTTTCCCTGAAATTAGAAAACATCCAGACAGAAATATCAAGTGCATTTTAATAGCATGGAAAAATGTCTCCATTTTGATCTGAAGAAACTCTTACAGAGACACAAATTATTACACAGAGTAGTAAAAAAATATCCCAAACACATAAGATAATAATCACAATTTATTTCTAAAATTACTCTTTTAAATATTTTATAATCATTACATAGGCTTAGATTTTTGTTTTGTGTAAGACAACAGTGGCAAAGTTCTATTGCTATTACAAATGGGAACTAAGAAAAACAATACCATTATTTGCACGTCTCTACAGACAGGTAAAAATGTAGCCTTTGACTCTTTAGAATTACTAGAATTACCTGGATTAGTAGTTCAACTAGCATTTCAAACTAGAGAAGCCACAGAAAGCAGCCAGCCTGAATTGTTCTCATTCCTGGATGCTTTTTAGCTCTTTACACAGCTTGTGCCATGAGCTAGACCAAGTAACTCCTCTTGCTGAAAAAAATCAGCACACTATGTTAGACAGACAACAGACTTAGCACAAGGCTGCACCAACACTCGTAATGAGTATTAGAAAGCAGACATGAGCAGCCAGAGGAAGAAAAAGGACCACTGGTTTTTGGCAAAGATACTAGACTCTACTAACTCTCAGATCAGAGATTTACTTTATCACACAAATAAATATGGATGATAATTTTACTATAGCCAAGTAGTTTTGCAGAAAATCGAACCATTAGAAGTTTAATTTTTCGCAATTTTAGAGTTCAGTGTTCCTATCATATTGCCTAGATCAAGTATTTACAGTTTAAACACCAGAACACACTACATGCATTAAATTAGCCATTTAAATACAGAACTCTCTCAATAGCTATTTTGCAAAAATGGCAAAAAGTGAAATTCTGGAAGATAGCAGACATTCTGTCATTGACTTTAAAAGAATAAGTTTTGTCTCATTTCTTATGGAAAACCATTCAAAGGTGATTCTGACCATAATCAAGCCATAATTTATTAACAAACATTTCCTAACTGACTAAAAATAGGAAAAGATACATTACAACTACTCATGAAAGTTGTGTCCTATATCTGAAACATTCATAGTTCCATAATTAGAGGTTGTTGGCACCATACCAAACTTTTTTTAATGCTTCTGGAGGACCAGTCCATCTAAAGCTTTAGTTGTTTCAATATTGTGACGACTACACTAACCAGCACTGTAGCTAATATACAGGGAAAAGCCACCACCTCTAAAGCACAAGTATATAAAGTCTGATGTCTAAGCATCAACTCTAGCCCCTTTCAGGCATATTTAAACAGTCTTTGCAGTCTCCTGGTACTCTTGCTCTGCCTGAACCTTTCACAACTCTTATACAGCAATGAAGCTCTTGTGCATGAAGCAGGCTTATCTGTTTTCTAGTTTCTTTCAACACAAAATGAATGCTTGTTGATAGGAGAACAAGGAAAGCTGCTAGATACAAAACAGAACAGGCTAACACTGAACTTGCTGTGCCTGGCTGGTCTTGTGCTAGTCTGTAGGAGCAAGCACCACTTGGAGTGAGAGTGCAGGACCATCAAGTAGACAACACCTACTACCCTTTCTTGCAAGGTCTTTTAAAATTGCCTGTGGTTTTCTGGGTGTTGTGTCATCCCTACCCTGCTCCTACCCCGCTCCCACCCCCCCTAAATTGCTACTGTTAGCAACTGTTTTTCTCTTTACAAATTAAATTGTCTGTGATGTCTGGTTATGAGAGCAAGTGTTCCTTTAGTACTCTGTTATCTGGATGCATCTGCTCCAGGTAACAGCCACCAGTCTGGAAAATACAGACCTTGACATTCGGAGTGCCTGGGAACTTTATTTTCCCCTTCCTCAATTCCTAATCAGTAGGTCTGCTTTACAGGAGAAAGAGCAGAAGCAGCCAGCAATCTCCTCTGAGTATCAATTTATTGTACTGAAGATGCTGAATTTGAAAAAGACTTCTAATTCCTCTCTTACGCACTGTACATTCAGAGAAACAATATCAATATTCATCTGATTTAAGTTCAGGAATGCTGCAGTAAATTTACAAGTCAACCTCCATGACTAACCTTTACACAAATCAAATATGAACTATACTCCTGGATTAATTCCTCCCCTGATGCAGGCAGAACCTTCACCTTGACTGCTATCAGTCTTTGGATAGCACATTATAATCCAGAGAGCAAAACATGATATGAAAGACCTCAATTTGCTTATCTGAATTTCTTCATTACATTGTATATCTTCCTGTTACAACTGCTAAACTGGGGTATTGGCCATAATAATGAGTCATTGCTATATATATATCGGGTTTGTGTGGCCAGGTTCTGTTAGTGGAGGGGATGGCTACAGGGAGCTTCTCTTCCCAGAGAAGCTGTGAGAAGCTCCCCTATGTCCCCTTGTCCCCCTTGACAGAGGCAAGGCCAGACAGCTCCAGCACACACCCACCACTGGACAAGGTCAAGCCCATCAGCAACACTGGCGGCACTCTGGAATAACACATGTAAGAAGGAAAAGAAATGGTTACTGCGCAGATGAAATTGCAACCAGAGAAGAATGAGAATATGCGAGAGGTAAAACTCTCCAGACACCAAAATAAAGCGAAGAACAAGGGTAAGAAGGCGTTCCATGTGCCAAAACAGAGATTCCCCTGTAGCTCAAACTTATTTGGGTATGAGTCTCTTGAGGGTCTTTTTGTGGTCATTTGGGATCATCCCATTCCTCAAAATTCACTTTTATGGTCCCAGATCTTCTGATGAATCTTCTTTCCTTGAGAGTATCTCAAATAAATATGTGGTCAGGTCATGATGCACTTCTCTTATCATTCTTTACTCCAGTACTCTATCTGTGTTCTCATAACTAAGACATCAACTAGTACATATTAATCACTAAAATAAATTAACAATGAAGCATTAGGTGTCACAAGACTTACTAGTCACAACAGGGGGTTAGCACAAGGCCACATTGACCTGTGGTATTTGTAGTAAGCACTGTGCAGTACAAAACTAAGCACTAACCACAAGTACAGGGGTCATACAACTACTGTGCTAAAGTTAAAAGAATTTTCCAACATCTTCCCCCAGTGCTGCATAGACTTCTACTTGAAGAAATATCACTTGTTCAGTAGCATCTGTAGTGGATGTTCTGCTCGGTGGACATCCTGCTGTATATTACTACGTATCTTTCCATTCTATCTTTCTGTTTGTGATTGTCTGCACTAACTTTTCTTCATCCTGGGGTTTGATATCCCTCTTTCAGACACAAAATAACAATCAGTACATGTGTTTAATAATTCCAAAGCTAGTGACATTTTAAGTTCCTACAGCACTGACCAATGCCTGCAGAAGTCTGCCAGAATCCACCCTTTCCTTGATCTCTTCTAAATTTCATACTGACTGCAATTCCTGCTGATGGTGTTTCCAAATCATCTAGTTGAGAGAGGCTAGTCAAGTCACTCCTACACTTCAAGAAGGATAAAATAACATTGTTTTTCATACACATACAGCCATAAACAAGGGACATTTAGAATTTAAGATCTCACCTCCCTATTTCTCCTTTTCCTCAACCTCACATTCATTCCTTGATGTTCTTCCTTTCTGTGCAACCCCTGTGCCCAGAGCCTGAGTGGGAAACTGATTCGTCCCTCTCCCCAAAGCAAAGCAGTTCTTGTATTGGCACACCTGACCTTAAAACTATAAAGCCTCTGGTGACAGAAACTTTGTTATTTTAAAGATTTATAAAGAGCACAATAAACTTATTGCACAAAGCAGAAGCCAGACCTAATTCTTTACAACCTTTTCTATTCTTCAGGAGAACCTTAAAAGGTTACAGTGGCCCATAGCGTAGCATGCCAACATTACTCAGCTATTTTTAATCTCATGGTTTCTCAACTGCACTCTTTTGTTAAGCTCTTTGTCATTTTATCTTCTTTTTTAAAATGACCCACCAATGGTGGGTAGCCCCACCACTTTTATTTAAACGCTTAATTTTATTTGCACTCTTACTTTACAGTAACAAACAATTCCTAAAAAAAGATACACCAAATTAGGTACCAGCAAAAATGGACACTGCAAATTTTCACATCAGAATCACAAGTAACAAAGCATGTATGCCGTATTCATAATCTTGTTTACCCAAATTAATGTAAACAATGCACTGAAATTAATTGTTCATGCATATTAGGAAAAAAGTTCCCTGTACCTGCTACTGACTACTAGCACTCTCTTTCGTAAAATCTCTTCTTTCATTTCCCAACATGATTTCAAACCCTAAAACTTTACACATAGGTAATTTGTTCTTTTTATGCATATTAATGATGGATTTTTTTTCATCCTTTAGAACCAGAAAAGTAAGTTGAATTCTCCTTGTATTTCAGAATAATGAAACTAAAGGCATGGAATTTAGTCACAAAACAGGCATGATGATATATCAACAGTCCTGACTGATATAATGATCATATTTGCAACACACTCAGCCCTCTTACTCTCAGCTCTACAGGCATCAGCTGTTCAAATCACCATGATTAAAACACTGCTAAGATTTCTCTAACTATTAAAAACATCTATTTTTCTAGCACTACACCTCCTTTTTCTCTCTATACACTGTAGAAGAGAGTTACTAACACACAGAAATTTTTTAAATTTTTTTTTTACAAGCTGATTTTTTTGGCAAATGAAGAAACCTAAAAAAAAACCACTCAAAACCATTACCTCTTCACACACCTCTACTGAAAGAATCAAAACAGCTTTTAAAGCCAAATGCACAACAATTAACTTACAAATGTACAGCATACAAATGTTAATAGTAGCAGGCAAAATTCAACAAGACTAGCATCTCAATTTAATACCAATATACACGCTGAAGATCAAACCTGGCTGTAGCAATGACGATAATATGCAAGTTACTACCCGTCTGCATGACTACTTATTGTTATTCCTAGTTTTTCAAGTCAGAGAGATTAACATACCACGCCTTTTGCCAGTTTGCTTCTGACAGCTAATAGAAAAAATATGGAACAGGTTATCATGAGTGCTCTCATGCAGCACATCCAGGAGAACGAGGGGATCAGGTCCAGCTAGCATGACCTTAGGAATGGCAAGTCCTGCTGGACCAACCTGATCTCCTTTTATGACCAGCTGAGCTGCTTAGTGGATGAGAGAAAGGCTGTGGATGTTATCTAGATTTCAGTAAAGAACTTCAGTAAAGCCTTCAACATGGTGTCCCATGGCAATCTTCTGGAAATGCTGGCACTGTCACTTGGACAGATGCACTTATCTCACTAAAAACTGTCTGGATAGCTGAGCCCAGGGAATGGTGGTGAATGGAGTTACATCCAGCTAGTGGCTGGTCACCAGTAGAGTTCCCCAGGGCTCCCTACTGGGGCCAGCCCTGTTCAATTTCCTTACTGATGATCTCAATGAGGGGATTGAATACACTGTCAGTGAGTTAGCAAATGACACCAAGTTGGGTGGGAGCGTTATCTCTTGGAGGGATCTGGGCAGGCTGGATCACAGGCTGAGGCCCGTGGTGTGAGGTTCAACAGGCCAAGTGCCAGATCCTGCTCTTGGGTCACAACAGCCCCAGGCAGCTCCACAGGCCAGGACAGAGGGGCTGGAAGTGCCCAATGGAAAAGAAACTGGGGGTGCTGGTGACAGTGGCTGAACATGAGCCAGGGTGTGCCCAGGTGGCCAAGGGGGCCAATGGCATCCTGGCCTGGATCAGCAATAGTGTGGCCAGCAGGGCCAGGGCAGGGATTGTCCCCCTGTGCTGGGCACTGCTGAGGCCACACCTCGAGTGCTGTGTCCAGTTCTGGGCCCTCAGTGCAGGAAAGGCTCTGAGGGGCTGGAGAGAGTCCAGAGAAGGGCAACGGAGCTGGGGCAGGGTCTGGAGCACAAGTCCTGCGAGGAGCAGCTGAGGGAGCTGGGGGTGTTTATCCTGGAGAAAAGGAGGCTCAAGGGACACCTCATCACTCTACAACTGCCGGACAGAAGGGTGTAGCCAGTGCAGTGACATGACCAGAGGAAATAGCCTCAAGTTGCGCCGGGGGAGGTTCAGGCTGGACATCAGGAAGAATTTCTTCACAGAAAGGGCTGTTAAACTTTGGAATGGCCTGCCCAGGGAAATGGTAGTGTCACCATCCCCAAAACTGTTCACAAAACCACTGGACGTGGCACTTAGTACTATGGTTTAGTTGACATGGTGGTGTTTCGTCATAGGTTATACTAAATGAACTTGGAAGTCTTTTTCATACCTTTATGATTCTATATCACTGCAAACAAACACAGGTTTTTCAAATATTAATGCTTTATAATCTGCAATGAGCTCTTTGAAGTGTAATTGCTTTGCTACGTAATGCATCACCCAGATTTAAAAGCTATTTTGTCATTTCAGAATTACTGTCCAAGACACCAGCAGTCTGTAATGCAAGTTTTATTTCTGTACAAACATACATACGCACAATTATTTTAGAACTATGTTTCTGTATTCTATAATCTCTCCATAAAGGAATACTCAAGAGAGCTGTCAGTACTTGCTGCTCTTCTGTTTTTGAAACAACATTGCCACCCCCTGGACAAAGCTCTAACTGACGGGTATTGCTGTGGTGTGAGAGTCTGTGCCTGGAAAAAAAAAACAACTCACGCTTTCTCCATAGAATTATTTCCATATCCAAGATAATTAAATCATCTAAAATTTGGTTTTCTATTCATGAATGAATATGCGAATTCTGTGTTTCATTAGACATTACCTTAACATTAGACATGTAAAGCTAAAATTTATTAGCTTTCCACCAATATTTGAAAAACTAACTTGAGAAACCACTTCTTATGTTCAGTAATATGATGTACAATTATCTGCAATTCTCAATAATCAGCTTACAAATGCTTCATACAATCACAACCAGTTTCTGTCTTTCTTAGATGTCATTCCTGTTAGTGAGGAAGCTAACATTCAGACTCAGAAGAAAACCATAGCTTTTATCTCTGAAGATATGCTTCAGAGATCTGTTGCTTCTTCCACTCTCTGCCATTTGTCATAAAGCATTACAGGAATGTTTCAGTCTAGTCTTCAATAAAAAGCTGTGTTTTATAAAAGATTTTGAAGGATAGTAGAAATTCTATTCTAAACTTCTGATGTACAGAAAGGTAACAGGCCACTACCTAAAACAGGACACAAGGAGCAACTAAAACTATCATGGAGGATTCCTTTAGTCTCAACAGAACCTTAAATCTTTCTAACTTCCATTAAAAAGTGTACACACTTCTACTGAAGACTGAATTCAATCAGATATAGGACAATTTATATATACAAATAATGCAAATGAATACTTAGTACCTTTCCTTATACAGATTCTTCTTTATTTACACATTTCTGGTTTGTTGAGAATTTTGTGCACAAGATACAGGCTTATGCAAATTTGAGTGGGCATTTCACATAAAGAAAATGTTTCCCACAGAAGTCAGTGCTTGCATTCAATTATTAGCAACAAAATTTACCACTGAAACTTTGTAATGCCACATGTATTTCTCAATGGTATTTGATAAGAGTACTTAGAGAAACTTCAGGTCATAGCATCAGAAGCTTAAGCCACATATGGCCCCTAATGCAGAGCTTGTGCAACACATAAAAGTCTATGGAATACAGAATGCTTCATGCTCTTTCCAGCAATTCCTGGTAAGCTGACAGTCCAAATCAAATCAAGCCTGAGTGCGCTGCTCTCATAAAGAGAACTTTAAAACTTAAGCCATGCTTTTAACACTCCTACATAACCTTTGAACTCAACTGACCTCTTGATGATAACCTACTGTTCTTATAAAAATTTGCATATGGTGGTACTTTACAGTGCTCATTTTAACTCTTAATCATTACAATACATAGGAGCGCAAATGTAAATAAAACGTGTAAATATAACCCGCTCATTGATCAGCCTTTTGATGAAAAAATTATATACCAGACTTTAAGTATTTAGGGTCCCTTATCTTCCTGCATTTTTAAACTAAAATGGTTATTAAGAGTCTTTATAAATTATTTTCAATGGAAAATGGAATTAGCTATTTCCAGCAAGACATGTTTGACTATAAAAAATGCATAAACTCTATGAGAAATTTTTTTTTCAATTAAAAATATATGAACACTCTAAGTACCACTCCATGTTCTACTGCAAGAACAATTAATCATGTACCAAAGCTATTGCAATGCCCTGGCAGTATGTTATATAATAGAAAAAATACTAAGATATAAGAAGTTATAGATACTTACTTATAATAAGAAAATTACTTACATTGATAAATCTAGTTTGTTTAATGAAATACTTGTCCAAGATACTGAAATGAGTCATCAATCACTACTACTCAGTCGTCCATTCCCATCTTTTATCACAACCAACTAAAGAGTCGTCTCAGAGTTATTGAGTTATGCTGGATGTTCCTCTGATGACAAGCTTGGTATAGCTGTATTTCATCACTGTCATCACTTTAAGGTGATCTTGTAAAAACTCACCACTTACAGAATATCATTACATACAGGATCATCTTTACATTCAATAAGCCTATCTTACTAAGTATGAAGGTATGAACTGACTTTCAAGATTATAGTTTTTTGTCTACTTGAAAATAAAAGTCCTTGATAAACCGTAAACAGTGCACCTCGTCTCAAGTTCCATGCTTTCAGGAAATTACCCGTGGTGGGGTCTTTTTGTGTTTAAAGTGGTTTGTTTATTCCCTGTTAAAAGTGAAAGTGGTTTGCTCCGGTTGTCCCCCATGTATGTTGGTTGTGCCCTCCCATTTCCCTGTCCATCTCCCTAAAAGACCAACCCTTTACTCTGGATCCTTCCCTGTCATTCAGTGAAACCCTGCCCTCCTCCCTTGTCCATCCAGAGTGGCCACTGTGTCAATTAACTACTCTAATTTTGAATTCTCCCATATTCCTGCTGACAGTACAGTTACTTTTTTAGGATCTTTTCCCGCTATATTGGCACTCAAATTTTTCTTAACTCTTTTTCAATTTCTAGACATTACTTTCTTTACTGAATCTAATGACTTCTTATCCTTACAGTCTAGGGACCTTAAACATCCACTTTATCTCTTTCAAGAGAAATAAGACAACCAGACTGAAACAGCATTATTCCACGTCTTCCCTTCCACTTCAGAAGGCCAATCCTTTCTATATTCACCCCAGAGAATTACAATACTCTTGCAAACTCATATCTTTTTGCTATTACTCATTAGAACATTGTGAATGAAGGCAAAACACATGTTAAATCAGTACTTACACATCATTGACACTTTTTTAATCTCCAAAATTATTCCCTTCATCCCAACAAAACCTATTCAAGTTGCTGGCTCTTCTAAGAACCTACTTACTCAGAGACAGGCAAAATCAGGAATGCAAGGTAACCTTCCTATGATGACAGAGGTAAAGGTGGTCTCAGGGTAAAGTTTCACCTGGACATCTAAGACCTTAGGATACTGGTGAGTCTCCATCTACTGTAGCGACTTGAATCAAAGAAAGTGTAGTTTTGTTAATCCTGTGTTGCCTTTATTTATCACGTGCTGATTTGGATCTCAAAGTAGTTTTTGAGGGCCTAACTTGCTTTTTTAAGAAGAAATCCTCATTTATAAAACCTTTTGAAATGTAACAGTGTATTAGGTGCTGTGGCAATGTGAAAGCCATACCTGCAGCATATACCTAAAAATTTTGTACCCCTTTGATATTTCCAAAGTCTGTATTGCAGATATTCAGTCCTGGAAAACAGACTAAATTTAAGAAACAAACTCCCTGAATCACAGATGATAGAGGTATAAGGAAACTCAACATCAACCACTTGTATACAGTGACCTGCTCCTACTGCTCCCTACTACAGACAAGGCCTCAGGTTCCAAAAGTGTTTTGGACCCTGAACTCAGTGTAGAAGAGCACAATTCACAACTGACAGAAAGAAAACATTAATTCTTTGCATCACAGAGTCCACTATTTCTGTTCCAAACCCCTGCCAAAGACCAGGGCAGGCCTAAAGAAAGGTGTCAGATGGCTTTTGATTGAAGCAGAAGACACTACCTACACTATTTACTCTCACCTCCAGCTTAAGGTGGGATGCTGGTCTGAAACAAAGCCTGTCCTGATAGATCTACCCTGTCTAAGTGAAGAGAAAGCCAGACCTGTTTTGCACTCTCTGCAATATTTGATCCAGTACAGTACAAAGGGATCAAGCACATCAGGCCCAGCACTGTGACTGAGCTACTCAGTCCTCCCTGAGTAGCTCTCACTACAGCAAACAGCACGGTGCAGACACACTACAGTGACCGTGCAGTGAAACCTGCACACAACATCTCACTGGTTTCCTCTACAACTCACTTTCTGTCGAGTGTTGCTCCAATCCTGATATGGTTAGGACACTGGGTGAGCTGCGAATTATATATGCTGCAGATCTTCCTAATGTACAACAAATAAGGCTGTCCAACACTTGAAAAGAGAGAATTGCTTTCTCAGCATCTCTAAATTCCTAGTTTTCTTTTAAAAACTAACCGTCAGAAATTCTCAGTGTACATTTTAACTTCTATAGAACCTTCCTCAATTCTATTACCTTCGCCACCCATACCTTTAAACTTCTTCACGAAGTTACTAAAACCCACAAATGCCAGGTGTGACCCTGTTGGTACAGCACAGGATGCTGCTCAAAAATGTTCTGAGAGGCAGTTAGTTACCACCACCACCCACGGCAGTGGGTGCATCCATCTGTAATCACTTCGCTAGTGTCAGAATGATTTTTCTCCTCAGCCACAAGCCTGAGACAGAACTGGCATACTCTCCTCTTCTGGAATAGATGAAACCTTCTATCTTTTCTATACTGGCACCACAAGGATGGCCATTCACAGAAGTAAAGGCATAAATTACAGTGGAAATGAGTCACCAGTGTGTGGGGAAATAGGATCTCTGACATCCAAGTAACCCCAAACAACAAAGGTAAGGGAGAACTGTATCTTCAAACAATAATGACTGTTCACAAGGAAATCCATTTTTTAAGGAAAGTTGATGACAGTCTGTCAACTGAAGTGGAGGAAGAAAATGGGTATCCAAATCAAGAGGTTACAGAAATGAAATTTGTAACAGTGCAATACTTTGATACATGCTGTACTACAGAAAAAACAGTATTTGAACACTTTCATTAAAAAAAAAAACACATTCCTTTCTTCTTTGTTAGCAGAAGGCATGCTTTTTTCTTTCAGAGTTCTGTCATTCTGACAGAAGATTTTTTAAGGTTTTTTCAGGCTAAAGCACAGTGACAAATATACAGAAAGAAAGCAGAATTTTCACAAGAAGTATTTTCACAAAATTATAGCGGTAGTACATCCCATACGAAGGTTCATCTTCTATTCTCTACTTACAGACAGAATAAGGGCATCCAGACTCCTGGAACACCTAGAAACATAGAAAAGTATTTTCTACAGGAGTGGGATAAATGTACATGTAAGAATTAATTTCACAGAATTACATAACCAGTTAGGTTGGAAAAGACTTCTGAGATCATCAAGTGGAATCTATGACCAAACACCAGCATCTCAACTGAACCACGTTGTTAAATGCCACGTCCAGGTGTTTTGTGAAGTTTTAGGGATGGCGACACCACCATTTCCCTGGGCAGGCCATTCCAAAGTTTAACAGCCCTTTCCGTGAAGAAATTCTTCCTGATGTCCAGCCTGAACCTCCCCGGGCGCAACTTGAGGCTATTTCCTCCAGTCGTGTCACTGGTTTCCTAAGAGAGGAGGCCGACCCCTAGCTACACCCTACTGTCCGGCAGTCGGAGAGAGTGCTAAGGTCACCCTGAGCCTCCTTTTCTCCAGGATAAACACCCCCAGCTCCCTCAGCTGCTCCTCACAGCACTTGTGCTCCAGACCCTGCCCCAGCCCCATTGCCCTTCTCTGGACTCTACCATTTAAAAGCTTATACAGAAGCGCTCCGAATTACCAAGAAGACCAAATAACTGCTGCCTACCTACCCAGTACAGGCTGCGCTCTGAAACCCTCCAGTGAGTGGCTTTAGGGTTTATTCTGGCATTAGAGCCCCAGAAACCCGCACGCGTTTCCCGCTGCGCGGCACTTTCCTTCCCGTTACGGTTCAGCCGCTGTAACTTTTATCAGGCGCCGTCCAGCCGCCCCACCGCCTGCGGACCGCGGCGGGCGGCTGAGGGGCCGCGCAGGGGCGCAGG